>JAACNH010000051.1:173871-246738 GCA_019447015.1 Hymenochirus boettgeri | reverse complement strand
GCTACCCATAATCCTTCCATAAAGCACCATCAGAGTAACCCACTGTGTGCCATGCTACCCATAATCCTTCCATAAATCACCATCAGAGTAACCCGCTGTGTGCCATGCTACCCATAATCCTTCCATAAAGCACCACCAGAGTAACCCGCTGTGTGCCATGCTACCTATAATCCTTCCATAAAGCACCATCAGAGTAACCCGCTGTGTACCATGTTACCCATAATCCTTCCATAAAGCACCATCAGAGTAACCCCACGGTATGACAGGTGAAGTCGCTACACTATTCACCTATAGTATCTCCTGTTCCTCTGGTCATCATAACTACCCCCTGTACCAACCAGAACTACAGTATAAACTTGTTATTACTCCTCCACAAAGGCTCCACCATCCGGTCTGTATCTCTACTTACTCGCTAGCTCCTACCTCCTGTTAAGTAATTCTCAATATTATATTAGTATCAGTACCAACACAGGACATACACAGTGTATGTATTATTACCAGTAATTCTCAATATTATATAGTATTCCTGTACTAACCATAACTACAGTATATGTATTTATAATATTGAGAATTACTGGTATTAATACATATACTGTAGTTCTGGTTGGTACAGGAATACTATATAATATTGAGAATTACTGGTATTTAGTATCCCCGTACCAACCAGAACTACAGTATATGTATTAATACCAGTAATTCTCAATATTATATAGTATTCCTGTACCAACCAGAACTGCAGTGTATGTATTAATACCAGTAATTCTCAATATTATATAGTATCCCGTACTAACCAGAACTACAGTATATTAATTATAATACAGTAATTCTCAATATTATATAGTATCCCTGTACCAACCAGAACTACAGTATATGTATTAATACCAGTAATTCTCAATATTATATAGTATCCCCGTACCAACCAGACTCAGTATATGTAAATACACAGTAATTCTCAATATTATAAGTATCCCCATACCAACCTGAACTACGTATATGTATTATAACAGTAATCTCAATATTAAATAGTATCCCTGTACCAACCAGAACTACAGTATATTGTATTAATACCAGTAATCTCAATATTATATAGTATCCCCGTACCAACCTGAACTACAGTATATGTATTAATACCAGTAATTCTCAATATTATATAGTATCCTGTACCAACCAGAACTACAGTATATGTATTAATACCAGTAATTCTCATATTATATAGTTATCCCGTACCAACCTGAACTACAGTATATGTATTAATACCAGTAATTCTCAATATTAATATTATCCCTGTACCAACCAGAACTACAGTATATAGTATAATAACCAGTAATTCTTATTATTATATTAGTATCCCTGTACCAACCAGAACTACAGTATATGCATTAATACCAGTAATTCTCAATATTATATAGTATCCCCGTACCAACCTGAACTACAGTATATGTATTAATACCAGTAATTCTCAATGCTTGTGAAGGTTCTCATTCATCCAGGTCATGGTATGTCTGTTGTATTCAATTAGATCAACTGGACTTGAAGTTTAGTTCTTGAAGACGTTTCGCTAGTCATCCGACTGGCTTTCTCATTCAATGAATTGTACAAGAATCTGTGGCAATATGTACCCTGGAAAATCCCAATTAGCATACACACAGCCAGTGTTAAGGGCGTGATTGGATAGTGGCTAAGAGGTGTTATAGAGAAAGCCAGTCGGATGACTAGCGAAAAGTCTTCAAGAACTACATTTCAAGTCCAGTTGATTTAATTGAATACAACAGATAGTAATTCTCAATATTATATAGTATCCCCGTACCAACCAGAACTACAGTTTCCAAGATGTCCCTTTTGTATATGGGATTCCAAAACTGTACCGCATATTCCAAATGAGGCCTTACCAGTGCCTTGTAAAGAGGGAGAATAATATCTTTCTCCCTTGAATCTGTTCCCCTTTTTATACTAGACAATATCTTGTCTAGTATAAAAAGCTCTAGCCGTTGCTACCTGGCATTGTTTGCTACAGCTAAGTCTGTTATCTACCAGAACCCCCCCAATCTTTTTCCATTACAGATGCACTTAACACAGAGTTATTTATGGTGTAGGGGGCACAGGGATTATTAAATCCCAAATGCATCACCTTCCATTTATCTACATTGAATCTCATCTGCCATTCTGCTGCCCATTGTGATAATCTATCTAGGTCTGCTTGCAGCACTTGCACATCATTGGAAGTTTCTAAAGTATTATAGCAGTCTATGGAATAGTCAGTCTGCCCTCTGCTGGAGACATTACAACTGCAGCTACAAATCTACAAAAAGATGTCCGTTTAGGATCATGTGACTGGACGCCCATTGGATTTAAAGAAAAAGGCAACAAGTCGATCTGAGTTGCAATCCAGTAGACGAGACACACCAACCTGCTCTTCCTCATCAAGGCACAATCACAGTGGCTTGGCTATGTAGACAGACTAGATAACTAATAACTACATTAATAAGGGGAATGGAGGATCTCGGCTATGAAGACATTAGTAATAACTAAATTAATAAGGTGAATGGAGGGTCTCGGCTATGAAGCCAGACTAGTTGTAACTAAATTAATAAGGGGAATGGAAGACCTGGGCTATGTTAAAGGATTGGTTATAACTAAATTAATAAGTGGAATGGAAGATATGGGCTATGTAAACAGATTAGTTATAACTAAATTAACAAGGGGAATGGAGTATTTTAGCTATGTAGATAATCAGTTATAATTAAATAAGGGGAATTGAGGATCCTGCTATGAAGACATTAGTTATAACTAAATTAATTAGGGGAATGGAAGACCTGGGCTATGTTAAAGGATTGGTTATAACTAAATTAATAAGGGGAATGGAAGACCTGGGCTATGTTAAAGGATTGGTTATAACTAAATTAATAAGTGGAATGGAAGACCTGGGCTATGTTAAAGGATTGGTTATAACTAAATTAATTAGGGGAATGGAAGACCTGGGCTATGTTAAAGGATTGGTTATAACTAAATTAATAAGTGGAATGGAAGACCTGGGCTATGTTAAAGGATTGGTTATAACTAAATTAATAGGGGAATGGAAACCTGGGCTATGTTAAAGGATTGGTTATAACTAAATTAATAAGGGGATGGAAGACCTGGGCTGTTTTAAAGGATTGGTTATAACTAAATTAATAAGGGAATGGAAGACCTGGGCTATGTTAAAGGATTGGTTATAACAAAATTAATAAGTTGAATGGAAGACCTGGGCTATGTTAAAGGATTGGTTATAAACTAAATTATAAGGGAATGGAAGACCTGGGCTATGTTAAAGGATTGGTTATAACTAAATTAATTAGGGGAATGGAAGACCTGGGCTATGTTAAAGGATTGGTTATAACTAAATTAATTAGGGGTATGGAAACCTGGGCTATGTTTAAAGGATTTGGTTATAACTAAATTAATAAGGGGAATGGAAGACCTGGGCTATGTTAAAGGATTGGTTATAACTAAATTAATAAGGGGAATGGAAGACCTGGGCTATGTTAAAGGATTGGTTATAACTAAATTAATAAGGGGAATGGAAGACCTGGGCTATGTTAAAGGATTGGTTATAACTAAATTAATAAGGGGAATGGAAGACTGTGGGCTATGTTAAAGGATTGTTATACTAAATTAAAAGGGGAATGGAAGATATGAGCTATGTAAACAGATTAGTTATACTAAATTAACAAGGGGAATGGAGGATTTTGGCTATGTAGATAGATTAGTATAATTAATAAGAGAATGGAGGATCTCCGCTATTAAGCATTAGTTTAAACTAAATTTATAGGGAATGGAAGACCTGGGCGATGTTAAAGGATTGGTTATAACTAAATTAATAAGTGGAATGGAAGATCTGGGCTATGTAAAACAGAAAGTTATAACTAAATTAATAAGGGGAATGGTCAAGCTTCCATGTGGTAATAGCAACCCCAACACGCCCCTTTAATGGGAGGTCCTATGCCTTTATATAAAGCACTGGATGGCCTCTTCCTCATTTTAAAAAGCCAAGGGCTGGGGGGGGGAAGTGAGAAGCCTTTTATATGGATCCAGTGTGTAGTATGAAAATGCATTGCTAATGTAATTGAAGTAAAAGGTTAGAATTTAGGACCGTCCAGACTAGGGTTACCTTGACGTGGTTGGAAGGCTTTTCATTCATGTATCACAGTATGTATACTAAAACCCCTTGTTTATAATGTATGCCAGTGTACAGATAATATGATATTTGTATGGGGCCTAGGAATGTGCATTGATTTCTTTCTATGTTATAATGTATGGCAGTGTACAGATAATATGATATTGTATGGGGCCTAGGAATGTGCATTGATTATCTTTTCTATGTTTATAATTTATGCCAGTGTGGCAGATATATGATATTGTATGGGGCCTAGGAATATGCATTGATATCTTTCTATGTTTATAATGTATGCCAGTGAGCAGATAATATGATATTGTATGGGCCCAGGAATGTGCATTGATTATCTTTTCTATGTTTATAATGTATGCCAGTGTGCAGCTAATATGATATTGTATGGGGCCCAGGAATGTGCATTGATTATCTTTTCTATGTTTATAATGTATGGCAGTGTGTCAGATAATATGATATGTATGGGGCCCAGGATGTGCATTGATTATTCTTTCTATGTTTATATGTATGCCAGTGAGCAGATAATTGATATGTATGGGGCCTAGGAATGTGCATTGATTATCTTTCTATGTTTTATGTAATGCCAGTGTACAGATAATAGGACATTGTCTGGAGTGGCGCTTTATATATAAAATTATACATACATATACATACATACATACATCATACATGTATGACTACGGCCGTACAATGCCACCGGCAGACCGTAAGGAACCGTTCTGGTATTGAATGTATTGTAATGGAGTAAATGCAGTGTCTGCTTTGTGCCAGACCACCAGAGTAACCCACTGTGTGCCGTGCTACCCATAATCCTTCCATAAAGCACCACCAGAGTAACCCGCTGTGTGCCGTGCTACCCATAATCCTTCCATAAAGCACCACCAGAGTAACCCGCTGTGTGCCGTGCTACCCATAATCCTTCCATAAAGCACCACCAGAGTAACCCGCTGTGTGCCGTGCTACCCATAATCCTTCCAGTGTGCCATGCTACCCATAATCCTTCCATAAAGCACCACCAGAGTAGCCCGCTGTGTGCCATGCTACCCATAATCCTTCCATAAAGCACCACCAGAGTAGCCCGCTGTGTGCCATGCTACCCATAATCCTTCCATAAAGCACCACCAGAGTAGCCCGCTGTGTGCCATGCTACCCATAATCCTTCCATAAAGCACCACCAGAGTAACCCGCTGTGTGCCATGCTACCCATAATCCTTCCATAAAGCACCACCAGAGTAACCCGCTGTGTGCCATGCTACCCATAATCCTTCCATAAAGCACCACCAGAGTAGCCCGCTGTGTGCCATGCTACCCATAATCCTTCCATAAAGCACCACCAGAGTAGCCCGCTGTGTGCCATGCTACCCATAATCCTTCCATAAAGCACCACCAGAGTTGGGGGGTATAACCCCAGATGGCAGGTCAAACTGTACCTCTCTGTACCCTTATTATTAACCATCACTCGCCACAGACTGTTCTAATGGGAGCAACCTGGAGACCCCCGCGGGACAGGAGAACCATGGTCGGTACACGCTAGATTCTTGGCAAGTTACCGACCTTTGTTCGCCGGCACCTCGGGCTCTGTTTGCTGCTCCCCCTCCCATTAGTGTTGTTTCTTGGCTGCCGGAGGTGGTTCTGCATTTACCGACCGATATCGGCCATTGTCCGCATCAGATGAAAGGATGGTGAGACACGGCGGTAAATCATGTACAATTCTGTGGTCTCCTATGGACCACACGGACAGGACCAACATTAATTCGGCAGACCAGTCGATTGTGGTGAAAGTTTGGCTGGACAGAATTATCTGGCCGTCTGTACCAGCCCTAAAGGAAGCTATACACACTTAACCATAATGGCTAAATCCCATTGGGGAACGACAGGATTTCCCCATTATCGTCTGCGCATAGAGGCTGAAACCAACCGCAGTGGCGACGAACGGCCGTAGTTGGCATGGGGAGTGGATGATGGACCTAGACCGCTTATGATAATAAATAACACACGTATTTTAGTGGTGAAAACAGCCGCAGCGATTTTTATTAACCAACCATTATATTATCCGAACCTTTAGTATCCTTCAATTATTTGTTCCATCTTCCAGGCCAGCCCATTACCAACCAGTGAGCTGCCTGTTATTGATAACCTTTAAACCAAGAGCTCAGCCCTTAACTAGCCAAGAGCCCATATAATGTTCCATTGCCTCCACGCCAGGTTCAGCTGACCCCTCACCTTGGGACTGGCCTTCCCCCAACCAATAGCACTTTCTCAATGGCTGACTGGAGCCCCAGATTGGAGATATCTAGTCCTATATCTGATAAATGAATAGAGTCTTCCCTATACCGGCCTGGTTCACCACCCTCCAGATCAAAATGCCGCCAAGTGACAAAATGGAGAGATTGAGCAAACAAGCTAATGTTGTGATTCACTTTCCGCCTGCATTTTTCTAGCTTCGACAGATGAGGGAAGGACCACACCAGGCGAGGGAAGATCTCAGACCAAATGACTATTGCATCTGGGATCAAAAGACAAATCTGAGCCAAATCCTGTTTCATGTCCCTTACAAGTGAACTTGTGGTACGATGGCCAATCTCATTCCCCCCTAAGTGAAGCGAGATCACATCTGGATATCCACAATTTACTCCCCTCATTTGAGCTCCCCCCATGGCAAACCTCTGACTCCCATCCAGTGGATCCTGATTCTAGATTTGTTGAGCCCAAGATGAAGTCCATATGGACACTTTGTAGCTCTTCTCTGGGCCCAATACACAAAAGAATGCCCTATGATCCAAACGGTTGCTGGATGACCTACAAAATGAAGCAGATACATGAGGTTACAGGGTCATAGAAGGGCGAATATATGATAGCGATATCTGTTGGACTCTTCTCCTGCTTCTCTCCCTCCCCTCCCTCTCCCTATCTCATTATTTGCCTCTTAACCTAGAGAATGCTGCTTGTGTACTGCTCCAATTCGAAAGAAAGGGACCTTAAATTAATTGCTCTGCTCTTAAATTGCTGCTTCCCCCAGTAGGTTCACCTTTACAAGACCAGCTGCCATACTCTAGATAGCTTGATATTTAAGACAAATGGCCCCATGTGAATAGAATGAAGAAATGACCATCAAGCCACTGAGACGAAGCGTAATAATTTGGAGAAGTTGCTGAATGGACATATCGCTGATATTGGACCAATCCAGGATGGTGATTCCTCTTTTAGAATTATCAGTGTTTTGACATTTCAATGAACCCCCCTGGAGCTTTAGACCTTCCTTCACTCGAAACCAGACGAATGACATATGTGACGTTATCCCTAACATTAACACATGTGGACGTGTTATCCCCTACATAAACATGGACTGCTATCTCTATAATAAAAACAGACGATATTATAACATTATTAAAACATGTGGTCGGTGTTATACTTTATATTAACATGTGACTGTGTTATCACCTATATAAAACATGTGTGACTTTGCTTGCACTGGATCTTTGTGTGATGGGTAACCAGTGGCGGGACTGACAGAGAGGAGAGTCATTAGAGGAGCGAGAAGAGACATTAATAAGCTGGGCAGCAGAGGTGAGGATGGATTGAATCGGTGGCCAGGCAGGTTGTTTGGTAAACCACACAGGGTTGGTTGCAGTAGTAGTCTAGCCGGGATAGATTAGGCCATGGACTAGGATTTTTGTAGCTTCCTTACGAGCGGAGGGTCAGAATGTGGGAGATGTTTTTGAGTGGAGCCGACAGGAGTTGGCAGCGAATTGACATGAGTTTGAATGAAAGATCGGGAATCTAGCGTATCCAGGCAGAGACAATGAGGAGATGGGATCTGGGGTGTTGTTAATATTAATAGTGAGACTAGGGAGGAAAGCGGGGAAACAGATTGTGAGGGTGTAAAAGGACAAGTTCAGTCTTGTCCAATGTTTAGTTGAGGGGACGCGGGCGGCATGAGGCCCAGAGGAGGCATTAAGGCAGTCGGGGACCCGGGATAGAGGTAGTGTTAGGGAGATCCGGGCAGGAAGATTGTAAATTTGGGTATCCTCCGCATAATCATGTGAAGTTTTGTGTAGATTACATGGGCGGGCCCTGTGTGCGGATAGAAGAAAACTCTCTGTGGGGCGGTTCTTTGTCTCTCCTTGTTTCTTAACCATCCTTTCTACGAAGCCATGTGGACCCTGAACAATGTGTTGTTACACCCCGGCCTTCAGGGTTGAAGCTTCCACTACACCGAATATTTTGATGGAATTGGCGATATGGTCACCGAGTCCTCAAACTCACAAGGAGTGATGGGACGGGTTATAGGAATTTGGGATATTTCCGCTCACTCACAAACAAATGTCCGATGGCCCTAATAAATTAATCTTCACATCCACCACGGCTATGTTTGTTTGTAGGTTGGGGGGGACGTTTACCATTGCGCCTTTTCTTTACTTTAACACCGGGACACAATTTCCCATTCAGCATCAAGGACTGCAGTCGGGTTCCGTGGGGGTGGGACATTCAGCCATCCAGGGCGCGTCTGGTTCCGGGGGTGGGACATCAGCAATCAAGGGGCTTGCAGTCTGGTTCCGTGGGGGTGGGACATTCAGCCATCCAGGGCTGCAGTCTGGTTCCGTGGGGGTGGGACATTCAGCCATCCAGGGGGTTGGGAATTCAGCCATCCAGGGGGCTGCAGTTGGTTTATGGGGGTGGGACATTCAGCCATCCAGGGGCTGCAGTCTGGTTCCATGGGGTGGGACATTCAAAGACATACAGGGGGCTGCAGTGTGGTTCTGGGGGTGGACATTCAGCATCCAGGGGCTGCAGCTCTGGTTCCGTGGGGGTGGGACATCAGCCATCCAGGACGCAGTTGGTTCTGGGGGTGGGCACATGCGAAGGATCACGCAGCGACCAGATAAAGGGGACACAAGTTGGACATAATAATAATATTAAGGGGAAAGTGACAATAAAAGAGAGTAACGTTCAACATCTCCAGCCGTTAGACAGCCTTGTCCCAATCATTACTAGTTTTGCGTTGGGAATCATTATGTGAAGTTGGCTGTGTAAATCACTACTGGGTGTGCGGCTGTCCTCGGCATGGTCTCTAGAAACCTGTCACTCAAAACCCCTCACCTGTGATTACCAGCTGATCAGATGAATGTCTCAGTCTAACAGCATATGAGAGGAAGTGAATCTCTGTAAAACGAGCGTACCCCAGACCACTACTGGGCAGGAACTGACTGAAACCACTTCACACGAGAGGAAATTTTTAAAGGGGACGTACGACTAATGGAGCTGTTACATGGCGTACGTGGGTTAACACTCTCTAGAAACTGGTTGGCTTACTGTCGCCTACTGCAAGTCTATGGGCTGGTGAAGGCTGGTGAATACTAAAAACGAAAATCCCTGGAGTTCGGTGTCCATACCAGCCGGAACCACGAGGATTACACTCATGGGGCTCTGTCATAATATATATATAATCTATAGTGATGGGGGGTATAACCCCAGATGGGCAGGTCAAAATGTACCTCGCGTAACTTATTTTAACCATTCATCGCCACAGAGGTTTCTAATGGAGCAACTGAGACCACGCAGGACAGGAGAACAAGTGGCACAAAATCGTATGTACACGGCAGATTCTTGGCAAGTTACCGGACCTTTGTCGCCGGCAACCTCGGGCTCGTTTGTGACCACTCCATTAGTGTTGTTTCTGGGCTGCCGGAGGTGGTCTGCATTTACCGACCGATATCGGCAATGTCCACATCAGATGAAAGGGAGGTGAGGACACGGCGGTAAATCCTGTACAATTCGGTGGTCTTCCTACGGACACACGGGACAGGACCAACATTAAATTCGGCACAGTAAGACCAGTAGATTGTGGTGAAAGTTTGGCTGGACGAATTATCTGGGCGTCTTACCCAGCCCTAAAGGAGGAAGCTATACACACTTAACCATAATGGCTAAATCCCATTGGGGGAACGACCCAGGATTTCCCCATTATCGTCTGGCATAGAGGCTGAAACCAACCGACAGTGGCGACGAAACGGCCGTCGTTGCATGGGGCGGGATGCTGGACCTAGACCGCTTTATGAAACAAAAAACACAAGTATTTTAGGTGTGAAAACAGCGCAGCGATTTTATAACAAACCATTATATTATCCGAACCTTTCGATCCTTCAATTTTTGTTCCATCTTCCAGGAAGCCATTACCAACCCGTGAGCTGCATGTTATTGATACACCTAAACCAAGAGCCTCAGCCCTCTTAACTAGCCAAGGCCCATATAAGGTTCCATTGCCTCCACGCCAGGTTTCAGCTGACCCTCACCTTGGACGGCTTACCCAACAATTAGCACTTTCTCAATGGCTGACTGGTAGACCCCATGATTGGAGATATCTAGTCCTATATTGATAAATGAATGAGTCGTACCTATACCGGCCCTGGTTCAACACCTCCAGATCAAAATGCCGCAAAGTGACAAAATGGAGAGATTGAGCAAACAAGCTAATGTGTGATTCACTTTCCCGCCTGCATTTTTCTAGCTTCGACAGTTTCGGATTGATACCAGAGGGCTAATGAAGGGCTCACAGGAAAAAAAAAAAAATTTTTTTTTTTTTTGACCCACACCAGGCGAGGGAAGATCTCAGACAAATGACCTATTGCATCTGGGATCAAAGACAAATCTGAGCCAAATCCTTCCTGTTTCATGTCCCTTAAAGTGAACTTGTGGTACGATGGCCAATCTCATTCCCCCCCCAATAAGTGAAGCGAGATTTTTTTTCACATCTGGATATCTCCCAATTTACTCCCTCATTGAGATCCACCCCATGCAAAAACTCTGATCCAAGCCAGTGGATCGTGGATTCTAGATTGTTGAGCCCACGATGAAAGTTCAGTCCATAGGACACTTGTAGCTCTTCTCTGGCCCACTACACAAAAAGAATGCCCTATGATCCAAACGGTTGTGGTGGACCTACCAAATGAAGCAGATACATGAGGTTACAGGGTAATAGAGGGCGATTATATATTGAGCGGGGTATCGTTGGAACTCCCCCTCTCCCTCTTCTAATTATTCGGCCTCTTACTAGAGTGCTGCTTGTGGAGCTGCTCCAATTCGAAAGGAAGGGACTTAAATGCTCCCCGGGAGGTTCACCTTGTCAAGCAAGCTGCAATTACTCTAGATAGCTGATATTTAGAAGACAAAGGCCCCATGTGAATGAATGAAGAAAGACCAGCCAATGAAGGTACGAAGGTAATAATTGGAGAAGTTCTGAATGGGACATATCTTGAGATTGGACCACAATCAGGATGTGATCCTCTTTTAGACATTAGCAGTTTTTTGACATTCTATAATGGACCCTGAGCTAGACTAGACCCAGACTAAATATCATCCCGACTTAAGCGCCTGGAAAACCTTTGGATGGGAAACAGATTCCACTTACCTTAACCAGCAAAAACATAACCTGAGAACAAACATTTACAAGTGTGGTGATATCCCTCCACGAAAACTGATGGGAAGGCTGGCTAGGTTTTGTAATAAGTCAATAGTGGATCGGACGCCTCCGAACCGACGACTACTGACCAACTACTACCTATCTTACTATACCACGACTACTATATCTACTACTTACCACGAATACTACGAGCGACGCCTGACCACTACTACTACGATTTACTACTACCACTACTACTACTATCGTTACTACTAACACTACTACTACGACTACTACTATGTTGGATACTTTAGTGTTCACTAAACCGTTTAAAAATCAGCTTTATCAGAGAGCATTAGTAAAATCATTATTACCCCTAATAACAAGAAAAAAAAAAATGAGATCCCTGCAACATTTTAGTATTGTAGCGGCCAGAGAGAGTGTCCTCTATCTGTTCCAGCAAAAAATATACAAAGGAACTCCCTATAATTCCACATTAACACTCTGGGATTTGAAAGATTCCAGGCTTTCCAAATCGCAACATGTAAGTGGACCATGTGGACTCACATAAAGAGTTCAGCACTAAAAGACTTCAGTTTGTCCGCACCAGATTCCATAGGTGCGGATGAGGGGTGGCTCCTGTCTGTCAGCCTTTCACTCCAATTCCCAAAAATTTCGACCACTGCAAGCGGGCAGAGAATCTGCAGTTTTGTATCAATACCTGGAAAATGTGTTTGCTTTAAACCAATATTAAATTGGAGTAACCCTAAGACAATAGGTGTGTTAGCAAGACATCACAGGAAGGGGATTGGAAGTGAGATTATGATGACATATAAAACCCCATGTATCTGTCCTAAAAATAATGCGACGGCTCCTTGTTCAGTCTTGCTCCCCTTATCTTATAGCGACTATTATATTGGGAATAGCTCTAATAAAACTAGGTTTTTTGTAAAGCCATTGGGTGGGCCCAGGTCCCAACTTCCTTAAAAACAAGGCCCCGTTAACCAACAGAAGCGGCCCTGGTGTCTGTAATAGCGTAAATCCTGGCTACTTGCAAACTCCGGCAGCCAACAAGACCTCCCCTTATATTGCTCTTAGGAAATCTCACCAAATTTAGGTCCTTCGAACCTCCAGATTTAATCTTAATGTGGCTGGTTGGGTTACCACACGATTGTTAGGTCTGAAATGACTATTGAAAACCCTACCAACTTGCATTGATACGGGTGCGTAGTTTAGGACCTATGTAAAGATTGTATCTCCTTAGGCTTTAGTTTCTTTAAGGCCAAGGCTCTGCACACTTGTGAGAGATCTCAATCTTAACTTTTCAGCGAGGTAATCTGAACTCCTAAGGACGGAGTCAATTTCTATTCCTAAAAACTGCAATGGTGGTAAAGGAGAATCGTCTGTCCTGAGGATAGTGGGACACCGCATGTTTTATTATCCATTGGAAATGTTTAATAAGAAACACAGTGTTCTACCCTATGGACAGAAATAAAAAATCATCTAGATAACGAATTTACCAAGCGGAGAAAAATCAGGACTCAAACTTCACTCCCATTCTAAAAAAAGTGATTCCAAAATACGAACATGACAATGAACATTTCCCACGCTTTATCGAAATAAAAGAAACCATCACCAATGGAAACCTAAAAGGCCAATAGCAATCTGGGTGTAGGGGGTAATCTAAAGGCCGACTCGATATCTGATTTTAGCGAGCCGGGCCCCTCTACCACATTGCCGCAGAATAACGAGGGCCTTATCGAAGAGGTATATGAGACTGCTGAACAAACATCTCGTCCAATTCCATCGTTCACCGAGTCCCCAGAAGGGAAGGTGATGGAACATGCTTCCTTGTTGGGCCAGGACCCAGTTGGCGACACCTCACCTTAAATGATGGAAATGGAAAATTAATGGGAAATGGGGCTTGCAATGTGACACAAGAAGGCAAATTCTGTTTTTTCCCCCCTAACAATCTCTGGGGCCTCCCCTGACCGATTTCAGTTATCGGCTACATTACCATGGGACAGAATATTATTAGGACGGTATATTAAACCCCCTTGAAACCCTTCAGCTGATTGGAAACAGCCTCTAGCCAAGGCCCAGATTCGTAAACAAACTTCACTGGAGGTTATAACTAGACTTGTTTGAAAGTCATTATGGGATTGTGTTTGCAAGGAGAATTTCTAATACATCGAAAGGCAGGCGGGTGTCCCCCCACCACAGTGGCACATATATAATTATTCTGCATTTACATGCGATTCGTTATATGCCCAACAAATGTTGGTTTTTGTTCGTTACCCTTATTGGCATTATGGCTTTGGGTCGGTTGGTAACAGGGTCTGGGCTAAAATGACTAAGCCCTGAATCTACATCTTCTTACACCAGGTCAGCTCAGGATGAACCGCATTCTTTTGGCTAAATTTTATCGTAGTAAAAGAATGGTCAAGTCCCCCCAAACCCTTATAAGCCTCTAGTACAAATACTCCACGGTTTTTTTAAAGAGCAAAGGAACTAAACTTGGATTGTGATTGGCTAGAACCGTTGGCGTAAATGTAAAATGCTTGTGTAACAAATTGGAAAAGGTACGGGCGACTGGCATCTTCTTTTCTTCCCATGAATCTTCTTTTTTCTCTGTCTTAAAATCCTTGTGGGAAGGTAATAGGGAGGAAGGAATATCAATGTATTTCCCTTTATATGAGGCTGTCAGTCAAACTAAGGGGGGTCCGGTAAGTACCAATGGCATCACCTCCTCATAGACAAAACCCCTGGAAACCTCAATTGAATTTGGCATTGTCAGAGGTACTGACTGTAGTTACAGTAGAGCCAGTAGTTATGGGTGTAGTGGCCTAAACACAACTCTCCGTACTAGAAGGGGTTCACTGACTCACCTCATACTGAAATACTTGAAGGAACTAAACTAGCTAAATTCCTTCCCTTTCCCATTGCTAGTGTTTTCTGGAACACAGATTGCATTGCCTGGAAGGAGGTGGAGAGCGAAGGAATCGCCTCCTAAAAGCATTAACAATCAGAGCATTGCACATAGTTACAGACCTCCGAAATTTGTCCTTCTGCGGGCTGTGGTATTGATGAGATTCTGGCCATGGGATGATAGGACGGAAGATCCCGGAAGGGGCAGAGGGCAGGCTTGCGCAGCTGGGAAGCCATGAGGCAGTGGACACAGGAGTTACAGATCTGCCACTGGACACATGAAGCAGCGGAGCAGCATCAGGGGGGAGGAGTTACGCTCCTGAGTCTCCCTGCTAAAAGGCCCGGCCCCTACCAGAGGACTGGGGAGGCGGAGACAAGGAAGGCCGATACAACTCAGCTTTGCAATCTCCTCCGGCCCCTTTGATCCGCGTCTCTTCTGCGGACTGGAACAAGCAGGAAAAGTGGAAGACGTTCTGGTGGGGGCTTGGCTGGTTGACATTCACTAGGCCCGCCTCTCAATACCTGATAGGGCGCTAGAGGCTGCTTTCTTGGTCCAGTACACAGACTGAGGTCCTAAGACACTCCCCTTTTATACTATACTTTCACGCCCAGAGGGGGCCCCCCCCCATGGTTCGCCTTGGGAACTTCAATAAACAAACATTATTGCCATCAGCAATTATATGACACCCCTGTTCACTAAGGCTCTCCCTGACCTGCAGCCAATCAAGGACCCCGAATTACCTGTACACAAGATGTCACTCCACCCCCATGACCGTCGGCTCTTACCAGATCTTACACGCCCCCCACCCAACCCACTCGGCCAGTCGGGAAAGAACAAAAATATGCATTCCGCTTACCATAATCCTTTCATAAAAGAACCACCAGAGTAACAGTAACCCAATGTGTGCCATGCTACCCATTATCTTTCCCTTAAAGCAACCACCGCAGTAACCCACTGTGTGCCATGCTACCCATAATCCTCCATAAAGCACCATCAAAGTAACCCATTGTGTGCCATTGCTACCCATAATCCTTCATAAAGCACCACCAGGCTAACCCACTGTTGCCATGACTACCATAGTCCTTCCATAAAGAGCCACCAGAGTAACCCACTGTGTGCCATTGGCACCATAATCTTCCAGAAAGCACATCAGAGGTAACCCACTGGGTGCCATGCTACCCATTAATCCTTCCCATATAAAAGCACCATCAGAGTAACACACTGTGTGCATGCTACCCATAATCCTTCCATAAGCACCACCAGAGTAACCCACTTGTGCATGCTACCCATAATCCTTCCATAAAGCACCACCAGAGTAACCCACTGGTGTGCCATGTACCAGAATCCCTTCATAACGCCCTCAGGAACCCACTGTGTGCATGCTACCCATAATCATTCCATAAAGAACCACAGAGTAACCCACTGGTGCCATGCTACCCATAATCCTTCCCATATAGCACCACCAGAGTAAACCAATGTGTGCAATTGCTACCCATCAATCCTTCCATAAAGAACCACAGAGTAACCCACTGTGTGCCATGCGGGGGGTACCCATAAATCCTTCCATAAAGCACCATCAAAGTAACCACTGTGTGCCATGCTACCCATAATCCTTCCATTTAAAGCACCCCAGAGTAACCACGTGTGCCATGCTCCCATTATCCTTCCTATAAAGCACCACCAGAGTAACCCCATGTGATGCCATGCTTACCCATAATCCTTCTCCATAAAAGCACCACCCAGAGTAACCCACTGTGTGCATGCTACCAGAATCTATCCATAAAGCACCATCAAGAGTAACCCAAACTGTGTGCCACTGCTACCAATAATCCTCATAACAGCACCACCAGAGTAACCCTACTGTGTGCCATCTGACCATTAATCATTCCATAAAGCCCATCAGAGTAAACCACTGTTGGCCATGCTAACCATAATCCTCCATAAAGCACCAATTCAGAGTGTAACCCCCGGTGTGCCGCATACCCATAATCCTTCCATAAAGCACCCATCAGAGTAAACCCATGTGTACCATGTCACCATAATCCTCCTATTCAAAAGCACCACCAGAGTAACCACTGTGTGCTGCTACAATAATCAACATAGCCCCAATACCCTGCATATAATCCTCTCTAAAAGCCCATCAGAGGTACCCACTGTTGTGCCCATGCTACCCATAATCCTTCCATACAAGCACCATCCAGACGTAACCCACTGTGTGCCATGCTACCCTTAATCTCCTTCATAAAGGCCACCTCCAGAGTAACCCCACTGTGTGGCATTGCGACCCAAAGCCTTCCATAAAGCACTCAGCATAGTAACACACTGTTGCCATGCTACCCATAATCCTTCATAAAGCACCACCAGAGAACCCACTGGTGCCATGCACCCAACTAATCCTTCCATAAAGCACCAGCAGAGTAACCCACTGTGTGCCATGCTACCCATTTATCCTTCCATTTAAAGAACACATCAGAGTACCCACTGTGTCCTGTCCCCCATGCCCTCTACGCCCCATACCACTGTGCATAACCTTCTTCCTAGCCCATCGCGTACAGGCCCTGTCTTCCCCTCCCCCCACCCCGTGCGCTGTTCACCACACAGTAACCCCACAGCCCACCAGCTGCTCCCCGTGGCCCATGCTCCCATCTCCTTCCAATAACAGCCCCCTCAGCGTAACCCACTGGGTTGCATGCTGTGAGCTACCATAATCCTTCCTAAAAGCCCACTCAGAGATAACCCACTTGTGTCATGCTACCCATAACCTCCTAAACATCAAGTCCAACTTGAGCTACACTCCATAGCCAAGACCACGGTGATGCTACCCTATCATCTAAGCACAGGTCCATTTGCCTGCTACCAGATTTCGATTTTTTTGTACAAGCACCACCAACTAACCCGGTCCATGCTTCCATATCCTTCAGTAAAGCACCATCAGAGAACCCACTGCTGTGCCATGGTACCCATAATCCTTCCGTAAAGCACCAGTCAGAGGAACCCCAACTGTGTTGCACATGCTACCCAAATCTCCAGTAAAGCACCATAAGAGTAAAACCCACGTGTGCCATGCTACCCATAATCCTTCCAGTAAAAGCACCACAGAGTAACCCACTGTGTGCAACCTGCTACATAATCCTTCCGTAAAGCACACCAAATGCACAAGTGTAGTAACCCACTAGGATGTAACAATGGTGGCCATGCTACCCATAATCTTCAGTAAAGCACCGATAGAGTAAACCCACGGCTGCCATTGCTACCCAAATCTCTCACGTGAAAGCACCATCCAGAGTTACCCAACTGTGGCAATGTACCCATTAATCCTTCCATAAGCACCAACCAAGAGAACCCACTGTTGCCATGCTCCCATAATCCTTCCATAAAGCAACCAAAGAGTAAACCCACTGTGTGCCATGGCACCCATAATCCTTCCATAAGCCCACCTCAGAGTAACCCACTGTGTGCCAGCTACCATAATCCTCCAAAAGCACATCAGGTAACCCACTGTGTGCATGCTACCATAACCTTCCGATTAAAGCACCACTCAGAGTAACCCATGTGTGCCATGCTACCCAAATCCTTCCGTAAAGCACCATCAGAGAACCCACTGTGTGCCATGCTACCATAATACTTCGTTATAAAGCACCACAGAGTAAACCCATGTGTGCCATCGTACCCATTAACCTTCCATAAACGCACCATCAGAGTAACCCACTGGGTGCCAGCTACCCATAATCCTTTCCTATAAACACCATCAGAGTAACCGCTGTGTGCCATTGCCTACCCATAAATCCTTCCGATAAAGCCCACATAGGAGTAACCCTGCGTGTGCATTTACCCATAATGCCTTCCTCTATAAGACACATAGAGAACCCCGGCTGCCATGCTACCCATAATCCTTCCGATAAAGCACCACCAGAGTAACCACTGTGTGTCCATGCTACCCATACCTTCTTCATAAAGCACAACAAGAGTAACCCGCTCTGGTGCCATTGCTACCCATAATCCTTCCATAAAGCCCAAAGAGTAACCCGCGTGTTGCCATACATAATCCTTCCATAAAGCACATCAAAGTAACCACTGGTGCCATTGTACCCATAATCCTTCCATAAAGCACATCAAGTAACCCGGTTGTGCATGCTACCCATAATCTTCCATAAAGCACCATCAAGTAACCCACGTGTGCCATGCTACCCATAGATTCCTTCATTAAAGCACCATCAGCAGTAAACACCACTGTGTGCATGCTACCATAAATCCTTCAATAAACAAGCACCAGCAGACGAGAACCCACTGTGGCCATGCTACCCATGCAATCCTTCCTTAAAGCACATCAGAAGTAACCCAGCGTGTGCCATGCTACCATAATTTTTCCTTCCATTAAGCACCAACAGAAGTAACCCGCTGTGTGCCATGCTACCCATACCTCTCATAAAGACACACAGAAGTAAACCGCTGTGTGCCATGCTACCATAAGCCTTCCAAAAGCCCATCAGAGTAACACGCTCATGTGACCATGCTGACCCATAATCTTCATTAAAGCACCACCAGTAGTAACCCCTGTGTGCCCATGATACCCATAATGCCGTCATAAAGCACCATCAGAGAACCCGACTGTGTGCCTGCTACCCATAATCCTTCATGAAAGCACCATAAAGTAACCCATGGGTGCCATGACCTATCTCCATAAGCACCACAGTACGTTCATGAAACGCATATCCTCCATAGCTACAAGTAACCCGACGTTTGTGCACATGCTACCCATAATCCTTCAATAAAGCCACCACAAAGTAACCCAGGTGTGCCATCGCACCCAAAATCTTCATAAAAGACCCATCAGAGTCGTAACCACTGTGTGCCATGTACCCATAATCCTTCACATATAAGCACCACAAGTAACCACTGTGCTGCATGCATACCCCTAATCCGTCCATAAAGCACCATAAGTAACCCACTGTGTGCCATGCTACCATAATCTTCCATGAAAGCACCACAGAGTAACCCAGTTGTGGCCATGCTACCATAACCTCCATAAAGCACCACTAAAGTAAAACCCGCTGTGTGCCATGCTACCCATATCCTCACAGTAAAACCCATCAGAGTAACCCACTGTGTGCCATGGCTACCCATCAAATCCTTCCATAAAGCACCAATAAAGTAACCACATGTGTTGCCCATGCTACCCATAATCCTTCCTTAATAGCACCACAGAACCACGTAGCTCTATCCCCCTAAGCCCCTAAAGCTGTGTGCCATGCCTACCCACTAATCCTTCCATAAAGACACCATCAAGTAACCACGTGTGTGCCATGCTGACCATAATCCTTCCAATAAAGAACCATACAGAGAACCCACTGTGTGCCAGGCTACCCATAATCCTTCATATAGCAACCACAGAGTAACCCACTGGTGTGGCCATGCTACCCATAATCCTTCCCATAAAAGCACCATCAGAGTAAACCCACGTGTGTGCCATGCTACCCATAATCCTTCGCTAAAGCACATTTAAAAGTACCCCTGTGTTGCCATTGCTTACCCATAACCTTCCATAAAGCACCACCAGAGTAACCACCTGGTAGCCATGCTCCCATAATCCTTCATCAAAGCACCACAAAGTAACCAACTGCCTGTGCCATGCTACCCATACCTTCCATGAAAGCACCAACAAGAGTAAACCCAACTGTGTGCCATGCTACCCACAATCCTTCCATAAAAGCACAAAGTAACCAACTGTGTGCCATGCTACCCATAATCCTTCGCATAAAGCTCCACAAGTAGACCGCCCTGTGTGCCATGCTACCATATCCTTCCATAAAGACCAAAAGTAAACCGCTGTGTGCCATGGCGACCCATAATCTCATAAAGCACTCATAAGAGTAACCACGTGTGCCATGCACCATAATCTTCATAAAAAAAAAAGCACCCCCAAGTAACCAATGTGTGCAATGCTCCATAATCCTTCCAATAAAGGCACCATACAGAGTAACCCACTGTGGCTTGCCATGATTACCCATAATCCTTCCATAAAAGCAAAATCAGAGTAACCCACTGTGTGCCCATGCTACCATAATCTCTTCCATAAAGCACCACAGAGTAACCCACTGTGTTGCCATGCTACCATAATCCTGTCCATAAAGCACCACAAAGTAACCCGACTTTTTTTTTTTGGGTTTTGTGCCATGCTACCCATAACCTTCAGTAAAGCACCATCAGAGTAACCCACTGTGTGCCATGCTACCATTATACCGTCCGATAAAGCACCACCAGAGTAAACCCACTGTGTGCAGCTACCCATAATCCTTCCAAATAAGCACCATCAGAGTAACAAACGTGTGTCCATGCTACCCATAATCCTTCCATAAAGGCCCAATCAGAGTAAAAACCCGTTGTGTGCCATGCTACCCATAATTGCTTCCATAAAGCAACCATCAGAGTAACCCACTGTGTGCCATGTACCCATAATCCTTCATTAAAGCACCTTCAGAGTAACCACGTGTGCCATGCTACCATAATCCTTCCATAAAGCACCAATCAGAGTAACACCACTGTGGTGCATGACTACCCATAATCCTGTAAATAAAGCACCATTCAGAGACCCACTGTGTGCCATGCTACCCAAGATCCTTCCGTAAAGCACCATGCAGAGTAACCCACTGTGTCCATGCTACCCATAATCCTTCCATAAAGCACCCTTCAGAAGGTAAACCCAACTGTGTGCCATGCTACCCATATAATCCTTTCATTAAAGCCCATCAGGAGTAACCTGGCCATGCTCCCATTGTCCGTAAAGCAAAAGGACCACTGGCATGCTACCCATATCCTTCCATAAGCACACCTCAGAGTAACCCACTGGTGGCCATTGCTAACCCATAATCCTTCCATAAAAGCACCATTCAGATAACCCAATGGTGCGCATGCTACCCATAATCCTTCATAAAGCACCATCAGAGTAACACCCTGTGTGCCAAGCTACCATACATCCTTCATTTAAAGCCCTCAGAGTAACCTCAACTGTGTTTATGCCCATGCTTTTTTACCCATAAGTCCTTCCATAAAGCCAAATAGGAGTAACACCACTGTGTCCATGCTACCATAATCATTTCCGTAAAGCACCACAGAGTAACCACTGTGTGCATGCTACCCATAATCCTTTCCTAAAGCACCCCTCAGACGTAACCACTGTGTGCACTGCGACCCATAATCTTCCATAAAGCACCTTCAGAGTAACCCACTGTGGCCATGCTACCCATAAATCCTTCCATAAGAACGAGACACCCACTTGCATGCTTACCATAATCTTATAAGTAGAGTAACCCACTGTGTGACCATGCGACCCATAAATCCTCCATTAAAGCACACTCAGAGGAGAACCCACTTATGTGCACATGCTACCCATATCCTCCATAATAGCACATCCGAGTAACCACGCGGTGTGCCATGTACCATAATCCTTCCATAAAGCCCAATCAAGTAACCCACTGTTGTGCCAGCACCCCATAAGCCTTCCATATAAGCACACAGAGTAACCCTGCGTGCCATCGCTAACCCATAATCCTTCCATAAAGCACCACCAGAGTAACCGCTTGTGTGCCTGCATACCCATTAATCCTTCCATAAAGCACCATAGAAGTAACCCAGCTGTGTGCGCATAGCTACCCATATCCTTCCATTAAAGCACCATACAGAAGTAACCCACTGTGTTGCCATGCTACCATAATCTTTTCCATTAACGCACCTTCAGAGTACACCCACTGTGACCATGCACCCATAACTTCCCCATAAAGCACCACCAGAGTAACCCGCTAGTGTGCCATGCTAACCATAGAATCTCTCCAGTAAAGCACCACAGAGTAACCGCTGTGTGCCATGTACCCATAAATCCTTCCATAAAAGCACCACAAAGTAACCGACTGTGTGCCATGCTACCCAAATCCTTCCTATAAAGCACACAAAAGGTAACCGCTGTGTGCCATGCACCCATTAATCCTTCATAAGACCACAAAGTAACCCGCCTGTGTGCATGCTCCCATAATCCTCTAATAAAGCACCACAAAGTAACCCGCTGTGTGCCATTGCTACCCATAATCCTTCATTAGAAGCACCTCAGACGTAACCCACTGTGTGCAGCTACCATAATCCTTCCATAAAGCACCATCAGGAGTAACCCCATGTGTGCCATGCACCCATAACCTCCATATAGCACATCAGAGTAACCCACTGGCATGCACAATCTAAAAGCACCATCAGGTACACGGTGACACCATAATCCTCCAATCAAGCACCATAAAGGAACCCATGTGTGCCAGCATACCATAATCCTCCATAAAGCACCACCAAAGTAACCGTGTGCACATGCTACCAATCATTCCTTCATAAAGCCACCATAAAGTAACCCATGTTGCCATGCTACCATATCCTTCCATATAAGCAACAATCAGTAACCCGACTGTGTGCCATGCTACCCAAATCCTTCCATAAAGCACCATCAAGTACAGAGACCTAACCTTCAACACTGAAAGACCCTGGTGCCATGCGTACCCAAATTCCATATCGCACCATCAGAGTAACCCACTGTGCCATGCCTACCATAAATCCTTCCATAAAGCACCCTCATAGTGTAACCAATGGTGTGCCATGCTACCATAATCCTTCCATAAAAGCACCATAAAAGTAACCACAACGGTGTGCCATGCTACCCATAATCGCTTCCATAAAGCACCATAAGTAACCCACTGTGTGCCATGCTACCATAATATCCTTCCATAGAAGCAACCATACAAGTAACACCACTGCAATGTGTGCCATGCTAACCCATATCCTCCATAAAGCACCATCAAAGTAACCCACTGTGTCGCCATGGGACCCATAACCTAATCATTCCAATTCAAAGGCACCCATAAAGTAACCCTGTGTGCATGCTACCCAAACCTTCAAGTAAAAAGCACCAATCAGCGTAACCACACTGTGGTGCCATGCTGACCAATAATCTTCCATTATAAGCACCACAAAGTAACCACGGTTGTGCCATGTACCATTAATCCTTCCCATAAAGCCATCAGCGTAAACCCCTGTGTTGCAATGCTTACCCATATCCTTCAATAAAGCACCATACAAGTTACCCCACTGTGTGCATGATACCCATTAATCTTTCCAATAAAGCACCACACAGAGAACACCTGTGTGCCATGCTACCCATAATCCTTCAATAAAGCACCACAAAGTAACCCGCTGTGTGCCATGCTACCATGAATCCTTTCATAAGCACCATCCAGAGTAACCCATGTGTGCAATGCTACCATAATCCTTCATGCCAATAACATTGTGCTGCTACCCTATCCAAATAGCACACAGATTAACCCACTGTGTGCCATGTCTACCCCATAATCTTCCATTAAAGCATCCATAAGAGTAAACACCACTGTGTTGCATTGCTACCATAATCCTTCCATAAAGGCACCACACCAGAGTAACCACACTGCTGTGCCATGCTACCCATAATCCTTCAACTAAAGCACACAATGAGAAACCGCTGGTGTGCCATGCTACCCAAACCTTCCATAAAGCACACCAGAGTAACCCACTGTGCCTGCCACCCTTACCCCCGCCCACGTTGCCGCTACCCTAATCCTTTCAGTAAAAGCACCATCAGAAGTAACCCACTGTGGTCATGCTCACCATAATCCTTTCCATTAAAGCACCATCAGAGTAAACCACTGTGTGCCATGCTACCCATAATCCTTATAATAAAGCACACATAGAGTAACCACTGTGGCCATGCTACCATAACCTTCCATAAAAAGGGGCACCAATACACGTGCATGCTCAATCTTACCACCATCAGAACCCTTGTTGACCCTGCTAACCCATATCCTGCCATAAGCACCACAGACGTAACCCACTGTGCCAGCTACGCATAACCTTCCATAAAGCACCATAGAGAAACCCACTGTGTGCCATTGCTACCCATAATTCCTTCCATGTAAAGCACATCAGGAGTAAACCCACTGTGTGCCATGCTACCATAATCTCCATAAAGCACCATCAGAGTAACCCATGTGTGCCATGCACCCATAATCCTTTCAGTAAAGCACAATCAGAGTAACCAACACTGGTGACCATGGCTACCCATAATCCTTCCTAAAGCACCACAGAGTAAACCCACTGTGTGCCATGCTACCCTTAACCTTTCATAAAGCACATCAGAGAACCCAATGTGTGCCATGCTACCAAACCTTCCATAAAGCCCAATCAAGTAAACCCACTGATGTGCATGCTACCCATAATCCTCCTAAAGCACCATCAGAGTAACACCACTGTGGTGCCATTGCTACCATAATCCTTCCGTAAAGCACCTGACAGAGTAACCCACTGTGTGCCATGCTACCCATAATCCTTCCATAAAAGCACTCAGAGAACCCCCACTGTGTGCCAGTACCCATAATCCTTCCATTAAAGCACCATCAGAGTAACCCACTGTGTTGCCATGCTACCATAATCTTCATAAAGACATCATCAGAGTAAACCACTGTGTGCCATGCTACCCATAATCCCTCCATAAAGCACCTTCAGAGTAAACCCACTGTTGGCATGCTACCCATCATCATTCCTATAAAGCACCATCAGAGTAAACCACTGTGTGCCATGCTACCCATTATCCTTCATAAAGATCAATCAGAGTAACCCACTGTGTGCCCCAGCTACCCTAATCCTTCCATAAAGCCACCTATCAGAGTAACCCACTGTGTGCCTGGTAAATCCCAAACTACATGACCCACAGAGAGACAGTACCCAGTAATCATTCCCATAAAGCACCAATCCAGAGTAACCCAACTGTGTGCATGCTCACCCATAATCCTCCATAACGCACCAATCAAGTAGTACCCCACTTGTGCCATTGTACCCATAATCCTTCCATGAAAGCACACTCAGCGTAAACCCCACTGTGTGCCATGTACCCATAATCCTTCCATAAACGCCACCTTGTATCTTTACCTTATAGTTAATGGACAGATTGTAACCTATATGAAACCTTGTATCTTTACCTTATAGTTAATGGACAGACTGTAACCTATATTAAACCTTGTATCTTTACCTTATAGTTAATGGACAGATTGTAACCTATATTAAACCTTGTATCTTTATCTGCCTGGGTCCTACCAATGTCCCATTAACAATCACCTGTCATCCTCTCTCCTGGTCCCAGTCTGTGCTGCATTGCCCCCGTACTGGCTGCCAAGGTGATCCCCGGGGTGGAGGTGACAGTGGGGCAGGAGGAGGAACATGGTGGAAAGTGGCCTTACGCTGGGACAGCAAAATCCATCTGCGCCCTCGGAGGAAAACACTGCGCCAAGGATGTGCACATATCCTGAATAACGTGTCTGTGAGATGTTTATGTGACACTGTGAGAGGGTGACTGAGTGTATGTGACTGTTATCACCTATATACACATGTGATTGTGCTATCGCCTATATGAACATGTGACTGTGTTATCACCTACATAAACATGTGACTGTGTTATCACCTATATACACATGTGACTGTGTTATCACCTATATACACATGTGACTGTGTTATCACCTATATGAACATGTGGCTGTTATCACCTACATAAACATGTGACTGTTATCTCAGAGTAACCCACTGTGTGCCATGCTACCCATAATCCTTCCATAAAGCACCATCAGAGTAACCCGCTGTGTGCCATGCTACCCATAATCCTTCCATAAAGCACCACCAGAGTAACCCGCTGTGTGCCATGCTACCCATAATCCTTCCATAAAGCACCAGTAAATTGTAACATTCCTTGTTTGTAGAAACTCATCCAGCTTTTATTAAACTGACCAATGAACCTGCCATAACAACGTCCACTGGAAGACAGTTCCAAAGCTTTACTGTTCTCACAGTGACAAAACCTTTCCCAACTCTACTTTATGTATCAATACCAGTAACTTGTAACATTCCTGTTTGTAGAAACTCATCCAGCTTTTTATTAAACTGACCAATGAACCTGCCATAACAACGTCCACTGGAAGACAGTTCCATAGCTTTACCGTTCTCACAGTGAAAACCCTTCCCAACTCTACTTTATAATCAATCCCAAACTTGTAACATTCCTTGTTTGTAGAAACTCATCCAGCTTTTTATTAAACTGACCAATGAACCTGCCATAACAACATCCACTGGAAGACAGTTCCATAGCTTTACCGTTCTCACAGTGACAAACCCTTTCCCAACTCTACTTATATATCAATCCCAGTAACTTGTAACATTCCTTGTTGTAGAAACTCATCCAGCTTTTATTAAACTGACCAATGAACCTGCCATAACAACGTCCACTGGAAGAAAGTCCATAGCTTTACCGTTCTCACAGTGACAAAACCCTTTCCCAACTCTACTTTATGTATCAATACCATAACCTGTAACATTCCTTGTTTGTAGAAACTCATCCAGCTTTTATTAAACTGACCAATGAACCTGCCATAACAACGTCCACTGGAAGACAGTTCCATAGCTTTACCGTTCTCACAGTGACAAACCCTTTCCAACTCTACTTTATGTATCATTACCAGTAACTTGTAACATTCCTTGTTTGTAGAAAACTCATCCAGCTTTTTATTAAACTGACCAATGAACCTGCATAACAACGTCCACTGGAAGACAGTTCCATAGCTTTACCGTTCTCACAGTGGAAAACCCTTTCCCAACTTGAACCCTAAACCTTTTTCTTCAAGTCTAAGGGACGTCCACGTGTCCTCTGACATTTTCTATTGGTTCTTATTTAGTTTGGCAAGTAACTGACAATAACTCATTCAGATTCAGCTTTGTGTACCTAGTTATGTTGGTGCTAAATGTTAACAGGTATACAGGGAATTTCAACCAGAGGCTATCAGCTGGCGTTAAATATTGACATGCACACCACCTCTGGTAAAAGCAGAGATACTCTTGCACCTGCCACTAGGGGGACTAGTGACTTTAAACCCCTTAAGAGTGCTGCAGCTCTGAGGAATTCCTGCAATTGTGATACTTTACAGCGTAAAGCTTCATACAGAAGGCCGAGCCACAGATAAAATGACTAATGGGCAAAACTGTACATGTGTATGGCCGCTGCTGAACAGGATCTTTTCCGCCAGATCAATGAACACTAATTCAGTAGACATTCATTACACATGTGTAAATGTCTTAGCCATAACCACCATTAAGATTCAATCCAATTTTCCATGTGTTCCAGGTGCACAGCAGGTGGTTAACAGTTTTTTAAAGGGGATGAATCTTAAGACCCTTAAAAAATCTGCATTTTAAAGGGAATGTATACCACAAGACAAACCCCAAAGTCATATATAATCCAAAGGAAGGTAGGAACTGCAATTTCTCCCCTTTAAATTTATATAAGGAGGATCCCTTTAGGGCTGCACCGCCAGTTCCATGTATTGTAGAACACATTCAGGCAAATGGCTTGCAGATGATTGGTTAGACGTTCTGCCAATAGAAAATCACTACCTTCACCAGGAACCAAAATCAGAACCGCCGCAAGCCATTCAATGTCCATAGCCTTAGTGCCCACCCTCCTTTTTAAAATTAAGGACCTACCTTCAAGTTACAAACCTGAAATTGGGGTTTCACTTTAAAGGGTAACTGGTCTCCACACAAGTGCTCTAACATTTAACAGATCTAGATCATGCCTTTCAAACAAGCTAGCCTAGGATGTGTCTAACTTCTCGGATCTCAAGTTACAGGCTTAATTGTAAGTTACAGTTCCTGGCTCCTCCTGTGTATCTGATGATCTGTGCAAGAAGCCCAATTAATATTTTCTGAATCTTATTACAGACCTGCAACCATTCTTTATCCTTACCGACCACTTAGGTGAAACGTTATTTTCAGGTTTGTGGCTAGGTTTAGAAGTTTGGGGATGCAGCTGATGCTGTCCCAGCAGTGGGCACGCTCCAACCTTAAACTTGGGAGACAGACCCCAAAATTCTGTGTGTCGCAGCTACAGTGCCAACAAGAAAAACTTTACACTGCAGTAACTTTGGATGGACTGCAGCTTAAAAAAAAAAAAAACTATTGGAGTGATGTAAAAGTAGGGGTGTGACCTTTATAAAAAGACCACAGTTCCTTTAATTGGGGGTGTTCTATATTCTGCCTATCTACTGAACTGGAACTGCCACACTGATTGCCATGACAGCCGCAGACAATGGCTGTCCTTGGGTGGTTTCTACAAACTACCTTAAATCAGGGACATCAAACCTGCAGTGCAAACATCCGTAGAGCTGCAGGTTAGTCACCCCTAAACTACATGGTTGTTAAATACAAATTGCCACGAGACAGTGTCAATAATTCAATGATATGTGAGGGCTGCCCATATTGATTGCCACCTGCATATGTCTATTTAAAGCATATACAAGAGGGAGCTGCCATATTGAAAATATTCAACCACAATAGCTCCAGTTATACATAAAGGGTTAAGTCTCCATACAAGCCTCAATTATTTAAAAATAATCTCTACCTTTCAAACTAGCCTAGGATGAGGTTTCTAACTTCTCCAGATCTAAAGTTACATGGCTGTAAATTAAACTTCCTGGTCTGGCCTGTCTAGAGCGACAGGCACACAACAATGTGTAAAAAGCAACACCAAAAAAAAAATCTTTTTTTGTAGCTAGTTCCAGACCTGCCCTTTCCTCTACCTATAGACACTTGGGGAGAATAAAACATTTAGTGGTGTAGTTAGCTTGAAAAATGATTAAGAAGATCGGTAGGATTTATGATTCAGCCAATACAAGTGGACTTCCTGCAACGGAGACAGGACATTGTGTAGTGAGGTACAGCTCAGTGCTAGTTGCATGACCCTGTGGAATCATTTCAAAGGGAGAAGTGTGGTCTTGTATGGCACATGTATGTAGACTTCAATTCCACTTATATGGCCAATTTATCAGAAAACCAAACATGGCAGCACTTCAACGGGTAATTAAAGAAATAATGTACTGCCAAACTTTGCACATAATTGGTTTCTTTACAGAAGTGGTATGCTGGGAGTGGTAGTCTAGGCCAGACTTTTTGATTTTCATTGAGCAACAATACCCAGTGCAACAGAAGGTATCGACCTTCAGAAACTACATTCAAGCAAAACCCCAAAGACCTTCAAAGCAAATGATCTTTAATGTGAACAAAGAGGCACGCATGACAGCGTGGCAACACAGTACACATCCAAGCCTCAAAATCCACAGCGAAGCAGCCCAATCACATCCCACGTCTCCACGGAAGGATGGACACGCACTTGAAATAATTTAACCAGCTGAGAGCCATTTGTATCCAAAATTTATTGACAAGACGGGGTAAGGCTACAGGGTCCAGACTGGAAGCAGGGTTAACACCCTCTGCATTGGGTTCTTCACAATGAGCAGGAGACAGATATGGTGCCCAGTGTACATTCCATCAGCCGTCTGTGCCAGGAATGCTTAGTGCTGCTTTCTCCTGAATGAGCATCCTACAAAAGACAGAGGAATCAGTAAGACCACTCCGTTAGTACAACGTCCATTACCATTATTAAAATAAGATTAAACCTCACCGTGAACTGTGTCTTCCTTAGATTTGTTATTACGTCTACAAAACACTGCCTAGTTGCTAGGAAACTAGAGTTAACCGTTTGGAGCTAGAACCAAAATGAAGGGTCACAAAAAAATCAGTTTCACAATCCTAATAATGAAGAACTGGAAACCATCTGCAGTAACTATTTACAATATGTTGGTTTTCAGAATCTTCCAAAAAAGTTCTATTAATTGCTACATTCACAATGTTATAGGGAACAAACATTAAACATACAAGACCACAAATGGAAACATTCGTATTAACAGAAAAACTATACCCCCATTGACATTTCTGTGGGATTGTTTGCAGAGTAGCGAAGACTACCTTCTGTAAGCCGTGCCTTGCCACCTGTGGGCTGACAGAGTACAGGGAACAGCCCACACAGAGGACAACGGTTTGAGCGTGACTGAACACTGTGGTAATTTTGTAGCAACCTGCAAGCAGACAAGAGAAATGATAAATATACAGAAGAAAACACGGCTCCATTCAATGCACCTAAACATTAAATAAAACGGTGTCGGGTCAGCTAAATGTCTTGTTCCTCAGATAGCAAGTAAAACTTGTAAACAAACATCACAACCGTGCAAGCTCAGCCAGGTTAATGTATCCAGTCTCACTTCCGTGAACAGGTGGAACCAATCTTCTGCATGATTTAGGGGGATCAATGCCACCAATTATAAAAACACCCGATTGCTTGCATAATTATTATGAAAACAACAGGAAAATCAGCTTTATTACACTTTGAACATTCTCCATGAAGTCAGATTAGTTAGAATATTTCAACAACTTCAGGTTTACAGACAATCAGATGAAGCCATTGGACCAGAAATTCACCAACTAGAAACTTGCCACCGCTTACCTAGACTGTGCCTTTTCCACACAAATCATTGTGACAAACATTACTATACTGAAACTGATACATAGATTAACCCATTGAGTTTTATAAAGAGCTTCCGCAATGTCAGGTGACCCAGATTTCCAGTAACAGGCTGTCGAGGAAGCAGAACAATAATGAAAATACTAATTCAGCAGGAAAGACTTCCCTTTAGAAAGTAATCCCTTCAGACAAGGTTCCAGCATTCCCTGTGCACACTACTCCCTACCCACCCTTACCTGGGCATTTAACATCCATGAAATAGGAATTGGGGCTTTGCACCAGTCGCTTCTTCTTATGTTCCTCTTCTCCTCCTCCGGAGAGGGATGCAGGAGGTCCTTTGCAAGCTGATAGGAAAAAAAAATGTTTTGACCTACAGTGTTTAACCCACAGAAAATAAATCTGATCACACATAACCACTGGGTCTCTACCAAAGGTTCAGTGTCTATTACAGAAACATAGATAATTCAATGTACCAAACCACAACTAGCAGGGAAAGGGAATTGACAGCAACCAATAAAAAGGGGACTGACACCTGTGCAGATATTGGTTAAATGGAACATGCACCCCTCAAACATGGCATAGGGATTCCTCCTTGGGTATAACCAAAAACCTGTTAGAATAGTTTTATTCCCATGACACTAAGGATGAGGCTCTATGGGCACCAGTTCCACCCATTACATAAAAATTAATACATGGTGGATTTAACTATAACTTCTCTACAGATCCCCATCCAACTTGTTAGCTGACATGTTATAATTTACACTAGGATACCAAGCACTCTACATATATAGCGGATAATGCACCCCAACTGTAATTATAGGATATTACCCATAACTAGAAGTCACCTCTGGGTTCCGTGCCCTGTTATAAGTTACTCGGCCAGCAGCCTCGTACTTTTATATGGTACTGAACTCCTGTGAACTTCTATATCCCTTTAATTTACAGTTCAGGGTGCATTATTTATTATAACCTGTAACTTTGGGCTTCTGGTTTCCTTCTCCTCGTGTTGAGCTGTAAGATATAAAGCTATAGTCTTACAGTTTCTCCCATAGAAATCCACTCCAGGAGCAGATTAAATGTATAATATAACTTCGGAAGGTGATGTGGGTGTGTTGCCATGACATTTCGGTCGCTCCCATACACCTTGGTTTCCCCCATTACCAGTAACCCATAATGCATTGGTTTCCCCATTACCAGTAATTACCCATAATGCAAGTCCCAAGTAAATGAGGACAGATACGAATTAAGTGTTCCAATGACCCACGTGTCACACACAAACATTAACCCACGTGGGGCCATTCACAATCCCCAGAACGTGGTTCCAGACCCACCCACTCAATCGGCCTCGCTCCCTCCTGCGCCATGTTGCTCAGTTCGGGCCTAGCGCCCCCAGTCACTCCCGGCCATTATCTACCCGCTAATGGCCCATCCTGGGGAGACGATGTGGTGTAACGCGGTACTGACCCCTCTACACCCCGGAACCCCACCCTACATCTGAGACAGGACCCCCGGGGCCAAATTCGGTCCCCGAACTCACAGGCATCTTCTCCGATGCAGCCGCTGCAGAAAAGGAGAGAAACCGGAAGCTGAGAGCTGGATATAAGGGAGCGCGGAAAACAGACCGGAAATGGCGTCAGGGTTGGGAGGAGACGCCATTTTGGGAAGGTCAGTAGAGGCATTTTCTAACGGCTTAAAAATAAAAAACGAAATGGTTTAATAGGGGATTCCGGGTAGAAGGTGTCAAGAGGGAGAGAGAGGGAAGTCCCCAGTCTATCAATCAATGGGTTGTGGATCTCATAAGAAGCTAGAGATGATTTTATGGATCCAATGATGTTATAAAGCAAGAGGCAAGTCCTGGCATGCTTTCTTCTTGATGAGATCATTGATACTGAGTGATAGATAGTATTATAACAGATACATATATTGTTATTATATATTATATTGTGTTATTATTATATTATATTGTGTTATTATATATTATTGTGTTATTATGATTATATTGTGTTATTATTAACGTGTTTTTATAATTATACTGTGTTATTATAGTTATGTTTATTATTTAGTATTACTGGGTAGTATTACATATATTGTGTTAATTGTGTTATATATTATATTGTGTTATTATATATATACTGTGTTATATATTATAACTGTGTTTATTATATATTATACTGTGTATATATAATTATCTGTTATTATATATTATTATGGTGATTGTAGGCACAAGGAATGTTACAAGTTACTGGTATTGATACATAAAGTAGAGTTGATCCAGGGAAATTTCCCATTGCCACTTGGAGTCACTAACTCTGCTAAGTGAATCTCCAATAGAAAAAGATTTGGGGGTTCTGGTAGATCACACTTGGCTTTAGCACACAAAGCCAGACAGAAACAGCTAGAGCTAGCAAGATATTCAGGCTCATTTAAGGAGGAGCGATGTGAGTACACAGAGCTTCTTTCACCTCTTAACATTGAGCTAACTGATTTATGATGGTTAACGCTCGCATTGTGGCAGCAGCGCAAGTACCTGAAGAGCACGGCCGTCATAAAGCAATTTACCAGTGGTTGTGCGGCTCTTTGCGCTAATAGCTGGCGTTAAATACTTACATGCAGGTGAGATTAAGCCACAGTCACACAGCCTCGGGTAAACACCGTACGGGAGATTTGCCCAGAGAGCTTGAATATGAAGAGAGACTGAAAAGTTACAGTTATGTACACTGGAGAAAAGGCGCTTGCGTGGGGATATGATTACTGTGTATAAATACATTAACGGGCCATACAATAAACTATCTGGGGCATTGTTCACCAATAGAACATGTCAGAGGACACGTGGACATCCCTTAAAGGGAAATGTCCAGCCAAAAAATTATTCTTCTTTAAAATGTGTATCAGCCCCCCAAACCCCACTTTCGCAGAGTTGTCACATTTCAAAGATGCCCCAGAGCTTACTTACCTGACCTGGTCCCTCGCCGAGGCTGCTGCTGACAGCCTCTCCACTTCCTGTTACGGCTGTCAGGTAGTGGCTGACATCACGCCCAATTGCATTCCAGCCGCGACCAGGAAGAGAAGCGGCTGTCAGTGCAGAAGTCTCCTCCTGTTTTTGTTCGCAGCAAGCTTAAAACAGGAGATGGGGGCGTGGAATAGCCGGCGAGGGGGCGAAAGTGGAGTTTGGGGGGCTAATACACATTTTAAAGAAGAATCTTTTGGCTGGACTTGCCCTTTAAAAAGAACTTGTGGTTCAACTCTCGATTAAAAAGACTATAATTAATGAGAGATGGAGAGAAACCCAATTCTCAATAATCCATCAGGCCTGTCATTCAAAAATCATTTTTTTTTTCTTTTTAGCAATACCGCGCCTTTAACAATCGGTAAACCAATTGATAAACCGATCATTAATTTCCGATAGGTTTAACGATCGTAAGTTACCGATTGTAAATCTACCATAACGAAATCGTAGATTTACGATCCCCCTAGAAAACCATTGCGGTAGTTTACTACGACCGAACATTCGGTAATTACCGAACGTTCGGTCGTAAATGTACGTTTTCGATCGTACAATAACTAACCTGCGGTATCGCTATAAAGCAATACCGCGGGTCTATAAATATGTGCTAATATATGTCTTTGTTTTTGACAAATTCTGTACCGTATGTATAAAGTTTTTAAAAAATACAGTTAAAATGTAAAGTACTTGGGACAAGGATAGAGGTCGGGTAACTCCGACCTCCCAATATTGTTTCTGTGAGAAGCACCACCCCAAGGAAAACGGATTCTGACAGTCTTCCTCCTGACTTCAGCTCTATCTTTAATACAGGAATAGTCCAAGCCTAACCTGGCAAATGAAAACTGTATGTGCTCTAGCTCCTCAATGAAATGATATTGGGAGGTAGGAACAATCAATCCGACCTCCCTGCCCCAGGTACTGTCCAACGTTAGCGGTAATGCGTTGTAGTGCTAAATTGCAATACCGCACGTTTTTAAATAGGACCCTTAGTAAATTATCTAGACCTTTATTATTATTGTGGATTTATATAGCTCCAACATCTTCCGTAGCGCTTTACAATTCCATGTATACATTCTCATCTGTCCCTGCCCCGAAGAGCTTACAATCTAAGCACATTTATTTGACACATACAACCTATCAGTATGTCTTTATGATTGTGGGGGAAACCGGAGTGCCCGGAGGAAACCCACGCAAGCACGGGGAGATCATACAAACTCCTTGCAGATGTGTCCAAGGGTGGAATCGAACTCAGGACTTTTTTGTTTATACATTAAAACAGTATACCATGGCTCAATAGACTGTGTCTCTATGTCTGCATTCCCTTTACGATTGGGGTCGATAGAATCAAACATCCAAGTTGTTAGGTTATTGCTTTTTAAAGGTGTGTTTAATAAGGATGGACCTTATGCTTCCCTAGCATACCTCTAAGATCTTCGAGATGGTACCATGATGTAAAGTGGAAAGCTTTCATATTATTAGATAATTCTATATATATTTCCTTCACGTAGTAAAGAATTTATTAGCTGTTAATTAACAATAACGAATTCAATTACCGATCAGAAATTAACTATTGGTTTAGCAATCGTAAAACAGATTGTTAAAGTCGCGGTATCACTAAAAAGCGATACTGCGCCGTTACAAATAGGGTCCTATGTGAATCCACCTGGTTATCCCATTATGTCTCCCAGTTTCCTCTCTGTGTGGGTTCTCAAAGATGTTCGAAACTGTTGAGTTTCGTTCCGTCAAACTTTTCGGAAAGTTCGATTTCTGAAAATCATTTACGTTCAATTTTGGGAAATAGTCTACTTTCGATAAAAATTAAAAATTCAAAAAATTCGGGTTCCGTGAAATTCTGGAAATTCTGAATTCTCCTCCCCCTTTTTATATATCTTGCCTCATTCATTGCTTTCATCTTTTCCTCTAACCATTTGAACAACAACAAAAAAAATAATCTAAAAATAGGTTTGGTAATTGGTCCTGGTAGAGCTACTGAGTCTAATTGGGGAATTTCATCTGCAGGTACCAGTACAGGAGGATTTAAATCAATACTATCAGTAGCAGCCTCCATAGCTTAATACAGAGAACAAATATACAGAGAAAACAGGGAGAATAAATGGTATTACAGGCACCGCTGCCACCAATTTGTACCAGATCACTGCTTTATGGAAGGATTATGGGTAGCATGGCACACAGTGGGTTACTTTATGGTGTTTTATGGAAGGATTATGGGTAGCATGGAACAGTGGGTTACTTTATGGGGCTTTATGGAAGGATTATGGGTAGCATGGCACACAGTGGGTTACTTTATGGTGCTTTATGGAAGGATTATGGGTAGCATGGCACACAGTGGGTTACTCTGGTGGTGCTTTATGGAAGGATTATGGGTAGCATGGCACACAGTGGGTTACTCTGGTGGTCTGGCACAAAGCAGACAGTGCACATAACATGTGTCCGAGATCAGGCCAAACAATTCCAATTTTCAGCCATGGCTGTGTTTGTAGGATATAATCCATAGAGGTAATAATGAGAGAAATCTGTATTTATTATAAACCATAATGTAAAGTCTGATTCTGCAGGTGTAAGGCGGTAAATTTACCCTTTGCCGACAACCATAGGACATGTCTTAATCTGAACTCAAACTACCATGTTAGTGAGATCTACCAAACCAGGGCTTGTATTGTTCAGTGATTTAATCTGAGTAACCGCACCCACACTGGCTGAATGCACAATTACTAAGCACCCCTATCATGGTGCCTAGTGCCAGTGGTACCCAGTGTCAGCTGTACCCAGTGCGCCCAATATCAGTGGTACCCAGTAACTTTGCAGAGTATTAAGACGACAATACAGGGTTCTGTATTACCACCCTACCTGCCTGACATTATATCTCCTTTAATACATAATAAAATACATGCAGACACAACTTGGCCATTAAATGCGATTGGTGTCCAGTGTGAGACCTTTCTTAGGACCCTATTTTAAATAGTGGGGGTTACATTATGACGAATTAATCTCTGTTCTACTAATCACGACTAGATGGAGCTCTTGCATCACTGTACCGTGTCTTTAGTCAGACATAAAGGAGTCAAAAATGATTACATCTGCTTTGTAACTTACCCATGCAATCCTATTTCCCATAGAGCTACTGATAACATGTAACAAGACCAGAACATGTCACATCTGCAATATGGGTTAATACACGTAGGCTGTATCTATATTGGTCCTTGTCATGCAATGAACCTCCATTCCCCTTATTAATTTAGTTATTACTAATCTATCTTCATAGCCGAGATCTGCCATTCCCCTTAATAATTGTTATAACTATTCTATCTACATTGCCCAGATCTTCCATTCATACACACATAGAGAAGATAATCAATGCACATTCCTAGGCCCCATACAATTTCATATTATCTGCACACTGCCATACATTATAAACATAGAAAAGATAATCAATGCACATTCCTAGGCCGGGTAAAGGGGGTAGGTGGATGGGTGAGGAGTATAGTATAGGATAGTAAAGTATAGGGTTAAGTTTGTGGGCATGGGTATATAGAAGGTATAGGGAGGGTTGGCAGGCAGGGGTCCATTGAAGTTATGGAGGGTAGATGGGAGGTTGTACAATGGAATGTGGGGGTAGTTGTAGGATTGGTGGAAAGATGTTGAATGGGAAGCAGTGATTGTGTGTTGGTAAATAATGTGGGCTGAGTGTGTTGGGTGTTGGTGGGTTTGAGGGGGTCATGGTAAGGGGCGAGACAAATAGTCTGTTGCGAAATATCTACAAGTGATTGCTTATAGGCTGTGGCACACAAGGACATTAGTTGCAACTTACCTAAATAGTTCACTAACTAATGGAATTCCATCTGATCTTATAGTTTATTCATAGCCTACAGTGCAGATATTTTATTCAGAATGGTTGAGAGATGGATGCTGCCAGGAATAAACAACTCACACATACACACGTTATACCGCATTCTACAGCGCGGGCTCTCGTGTTATCTTCAAGGTTCATGCTAGCTCAAGGTGTGTGACTCTTCCTCCCGGTTGTATGGAGACGGTCAGCGTAGAATGTCTCTGACTATAGAAACGTTTTAGTGTGACTCCCATTAGAAGAGAGAAAATTCTTAAATCTGACCGGTTTGTCGTTCACCTTGTAGTGTGAAAGCCATCAACCACTAGCCAACATGAATCAAATTATAGCAATTATAATATATTGTATTCTATTAGAAATCAGAAGACGGTTGACTGCAAATTGATATTGCTACTCTGCCATTAACTTCTTGTAAGCGTGTTATTTTATGCGTCCAGTTCCTCAATTTATCAGAATGCACGTGGTCCTATTTAATAAGAGATGCAGAAGTGTTGCTTGCATCAACCAATCACATTCTACCAAACTGCACGGGACCAGTAAAAAGGCAAAGAATTCCCCTGCTTATTAATTATTATTCCACATCTGTACCAAATCTACAACTATAGTAGAAAATGCACTCAATGCATCACACGGATGGGTTTTGTGCAGTCCTTGTCTTATCCATTCATTCAGGAAGCTTGGAGGGCCTGCTACCTGATGATAACGCTGTGTAAGGGGAATGCGAGGAGGTGAGAATGATTTACTGTATTTATAATACTAAAGCGACTTTCTGAATTGCGGTTTCTGAGCTATAGGCTGGTGTGCTTGATTTTTAGCCTAAAATTTTCCATTCTCCATTCACTGAATAATGTTGATATAGTACTGTGTTGTTTTATTGTCATTAAGTTGGTTTGAGATACGGAAAACCATACAATCCCATAGAAATATTCACAAAATGAATTACATTAAATAGGGTACAGAGTGATTTGTGTGTATCGGCCCCAATACTACAGCTAGTGCTTAGAGGGAGCTGTCCGTTTGTATGCCAGCCAAGTCACAATACAGTGGTTGTCGCTATTGAATGGAAGGGATATTATAAACGGGAGGATCATTTACTTCAATTAAAGTAAATGGATTTCAATTTACAAATAGCTTGTGGTGAACACATAAATGAGTTCAGGTACTGGTGGCGTGGCAGATGGTGGTGGTTGGCAGGAATGGAGTTTTGAGGTGTGGAAGATTCGTATTTTCTGTGCTCTTGGGTGTCTGCCTAGCGCTTGGGCTGGGTTATTTGAGTCATTCCTGCCAAGATTTTTTTTGGCTTGTTCCGGCATCCATGCGCCTGCTCTGGCAATTTTGTACAATGGACACAGTGATCAGGATTCCAACTGTGACTTTTAATATCCGAAAATCCGTAGTTTGCCCTATTAAGCAGCCTGCGCTATATTTCACGTGCCGGCCGATAACCCTAATTGTCTGCTGCCTGTCGGAAGTTTCATTTTTCCAGCAGGCGATTGCAGTCCATTTTTGGATTGCATTTGCTATGTGCTCTTAGTGCTGCAGATATTACAGTCTCGGTTTGTGTTTTTTGGGAGTGTTCAGTGCAACCTGATACGGGCACTGGTTAGCTTAATGACTCGTAGAAACAATTTCCTCCTTGGTGTTTGCAATAGGTGCCTTGCTAATCATTACACATGCGGTCAACAAATAGGAGCTAAAATGGGAATCTGTACCTGTAGGTTATGGATTTGGGAACATTAGAAGTTATGTCTAATTTGATTTGTGGTTATTTATACGTGTAGAGGGTGAGATAGTGACCCTTTCCTGGTTCTCACAACTGGTTACCAGTCTATAAAATTTCGTACGATTTTTTAAGTTCTGCTTACATTTCTGCTAAAAAGTCTGCAATTTGGGGGATCTGTTTGTGTTTATTCTCCCTCTCCTGGAGTAAACCAGCAGTTCGCGCCTAGCCCCAGTGTATATTTGACTACTAACCCCTCCCGACAGACATGGGGTGTGATTGTTTATATGGCGCTTTAGGTGCCATTGCACAGGCCTGACTTTACTGGTACTGAACAGTTATGTGGCATTTAAATGGTGCGGGTCTTCATCGATTGCAACCGTTTTGGGATCCAAGTGCAGCATTTTTTGCCTGCATGAATTATGATTCTGCAGTCACAGGTTGTCTTCTGTTTGGTGAGGGATTCCGATGTAAATAGATAAGTGGGAATAGGAGATCTCATCTACCATTTACATTTTTGGCTTGGGTTTCTGACAAAGCCTGTAGGAACCAGTGTCCGCCCCAAGCGATGTGATGCTGCTATTCAGTTTCTAGTGATGGTGTGAAAAGCTGTTACAGGCCCCTGATTGTCACTCTGGATGTATAGGTTGGCTGTATTGTTGCTATTGGCGATATCCTGAATCTGGAGAGACTGTGCCATGCTGTATTTATGAGTAACTCCCATAAGCGCAACTCATTCGGCTCTAAGTGTTCTGTCTATTGTGCTTAAAATAAATGGATGAACACTGTCTGTTGGGGGTTAATACGACATGAGTAGTAGGAAGATTTCACCATCTTCCTATGGGGAGATTTACTGAGGGATGCAATTAAAATCACGCTTGGGTCTAGGGTTTAATCAACTGGCCTAAAACACCTTGTGGGACAGATAGACACTAACAGGGACAATTAAATAAAGCTCTTATCGTTTTAAAACGGTGCTAATTTTACCCAACCACATCAGATGTTAGCTTTCAAATGTTAAATAAGAGATGATTGGTTGGGGAAAAATTAGCACCGTTTGTAAACTATAAGAACTTTTATTGAATCTCCCTGTTAATGTCCACAATTCCATTTTGAAATGGACCACTGGGTAGTCGTGGCTAGTGAGTCCTGTATGTGTTTCCACATGGTAGGATTTTTTCTGGAGGCTTAGCTGAGGACTCTGGGAGAGAAGCAGGGTGCTGGAACATGGGCGTCCCTGGTGCTGCATATTTCTACAGTTGATAACAACAAGTTCCCTATTTTATCTCCTCAGGCTGAAGCAGAAGTTGGTTCTCTAAATCGCCGCATCAGTTAGTAGAGGAAGGCTGGACCGGGCACAGGAGCGTCTCTCTACCGCGTTGCCAGAAGCTGGAGGAGGCAGAGAAGGCGGCTGACGCGAAAAGCGACAGGTTAAGTGGTCTGTTGGGATGAGAATAATAATGGGGCTTTCCCTATTCTGTTGTGTCTATTAAGAAGCAGAGTTGTGAAAGTAAACAGCACTTCCTGTTCTACATATAATTCCAAAGGGAACGTCTGCTAACTGCAGGTTCCCGTTGCCCTCTGTTCGCTGTTAACTTTTCCGTAAGGGGACAGGAAATGCCTGCTGCTTGGAGCTTCCTGTTTTCAGGAAGCTGTCAAAAAGAATGGGAAGCTCTGTGTTATTCTGAGTTATCGCCTTATCACTAGTGCCAGAGCCTGTGTCAAGTCAGCTGTGTAAATGTTGAACATGAGTTTTATCTTTTAATGGAAATCAACAATCTCCTATATCCTTTCCATCCGTATAGTTTTGTAAATTACTCAAGCTCATCAAGGAGGAGCAAAAGTGGCTGGAGTTGGCTAAAACGTACAGTCAGATATAAAGTCATAGTAAGGTCCTTCATACAATATGAAATATTAATATGTTACAATGTCCTATTTCCCTGATAACAGATAGTTGGTAAAGTCCTTCACACAATATAATATTTCAATGGAAGGTGCAGTGACGAGAATCTATATAGAATCACTCAGTGATGTCATGAGTGACTTCCTGTATTCCACTGCCCCTCCCCTGCCTCCCCCCTCCTGTATTTTTATTTATATAGGAATCCCTTTTATTTCTTGACAGACAATGTTCGGCCATCTTTCATTTTTCAGAGTAGGAACGGTAATTAACTATTTATACATAAACAGGGATTCCTATAATAATGACTAATACAGGAAGGGGAAGATAGTGGTAGTGGGCAGGTTAATTTTTTGGCTTGCCTTATGTTTATAAGAAAATAATACACTACCTACAGTGTAATATATGATTTACTTCACTCGGAGTTCCGTGACACTGTATAAAAAGAACGCGGCCTCGTGCTGCTATATGGTCCAGTGGGAACTCCTCGGTGGCGTAATATCTGTATATTACACTGTAGGTAGCATATTATTCCTTATATATAATATGTTACAATGTCCTATTTCCCAGATAAGTGATTGTTCGGACTTCATATAACATATTGTATTATTATTATCCATTGTATGAAGGACGTTACTAACTATGACTGTTATCTGGGTAATAGGACATTGTAACTATTGTATATTATAATCCTATTGTATGAAGGACGTTACAACTATGACTGTTATCTGGGTAATAGACACTGTAACATATTGTATTATATATCATATGTATGAAGGACTTACTAACTATGACTGTAATCGGGTATAGGACACTGTAACAATTGTATTTAATTATCATATTGTATGAAGGCGTTACTAACTATGACGGGTTATCTGGGTAATAGGACACTGTAACATATGTATTTTATGATTATAATATTGTATGAAGGACTTTACTAACTATGACTGTAATCTGGGTAATAGACACTGTAACAATGTATTATATTATCATATTGTATGAAGGACGTTACTACTATGACGGTTATCTGGGTAATAGGTACACTGTAACATATTGTATTATATCACTATTGTATGAAGGACGTTACTAACTATGACGGTTATTGGGTAATAGGACACTGAACATATTGTATTATATTATCATATTGTATGAAGGACTTTACTAACTATGACTGTTATCTGGGTATTAGGACATTGAACATATTGTATTATATATATTCATATTGTATGAAGGACGTTACTAAATATGACTGGTATCTGGTGGTAATAGGACATTGGAACATAATGATTATATTTATCATATTGTATGAAGGACGTTACTAACTATGACTGTTATCTGGGTAATAGTACATTGTAACATATTGTAGTATTATATTATCATATTGTATGAAGGACTTTACGAACTATGACTGTTATCTGGATAATAGGACATTGTAACATATTGTGTATTTATATATATTGATGAAGGACGTTACTAACCTGACGGTTATCGGGATAATAGGACATTGTAACATTTGTATATTATTATCATATTGTATGAAGGAGTGTTACTAACTATGACTGTTATCTGGGTAATAGGGCATTGTAACATATTGTATTATTATTATTCATATTGTATGAAGGCGTTACTAACTATGACCTGATCTGGGTAATAGGATACTGTAACATATTGTATTAAAATATTATCATATTGTATTGAAGGACGTTACTAATCATGACTGTTATCTGTGGTAATAGGACACTGTACATATTGTATTATTATATTATCATATTGTGAAGGACGTTACTAACTATGACTGTTTTCTGGGATAGGGACATTGTAACATATGCATTATTATATTATCATATTGTATGAAGGACGTACTAACTATGAATGTATCTGGGTAATAGGACATTATAACATATTGATTATTATATTATATTATTGTATGAAGGACGTTACTACACTAGACTGTTATCTGGGTGGTATAGGACATTGTAACATATTGTATTATTATATTCATATTGTATGAAGGACGTTACTAACCATGACTATCTGGGTAATAGGACATTGTAAACATATTGTATTTTTTATCATGTTGTTTGAAGGTATTTACCCAACCGTCGAGTAGTTAGTAAATTTTGTTAGGAGCTGCCATATTGCTGTTAGTATAGAACTATGTCCGCAGACTGAAACGACAAGTAATTGTATATTCTTGTGAGATCCTTGTTGTTTGGGGAAATGATGACATATGTGTGTGTGTACGAATTTTACATTTTAACAACTTGGGGGCATCCGCTCATTTTACAGGGGTATGAAAGTTATTGAGAACAGAGCCCTGAAGATGAAGAGAAGATGGAACTGCAGGAGATCCAACTGAAAGAGGCCAAACACATAGCAGAAGAAGCAGACCGGAAATATGAGGAGGGGGGTCAGGGAGAGACCATTGTGATACGGGGAGGGGAGACCATTTGTTATAGCGGGGAGGGGAGCCATTAATATACAAGGACCCTGTTAATTATACAGAGAGGGTGACCATGATTATATGGGGAGGGGAGCCCATTCAATACACGGGGGTCCCTTTTATTATACTGGGAGGGGAGACAATTGTTATACAGGGAGGGGAGCCCATTCAATATACAGGGACCCGTTTAATTATACAGAGAGGGGTGACCCTTGATTATTGGGGAGGGGAGTCCATTCAATACACGGGGGTCCCTTTTATATACTGGGAGGGAGGAACCATTTGTTATACAGGGAGGGGAGCCCATTCAATATACAAGGACCCTGTTAATTATACCAGAGAGGGGTGACCATTGATTATATGGGGAGGGGAGTCCCATCAATACACGGGGGTCCCTTTTATTATATGGGAGAGGGAGACCATTATTATACATGGTGGGGAGTCATTCAATATATGGAGAGCCCAGAATTAATATAGCCTGATGTCTCTTAGTCTCCTTTACAATTACTGTATATTTGTCTGTGCTGTACCAGGTGGCCGGAACGAAGCTGGTGATCATGAAGGTGACTCGAGCGCACGGAGGAGAGAGAGAACTAGCCGAGTCGTGAGTATCCTGTAACCCCTCCTCCCCAGTCAAATATCCGCCATTTTGTGTTTGTCTTTTACACTGTTACACAAGGCCTGAAGAATGGGACGTGGGGGTTATCAGCCTATTACTAGATTGTGGGAAAGTTATGTGTTGTGTTAAATATAATGTCAAATCGATTTATACAGCTTGTGTTGTAGGCAAGGAAGCCCTGTGGGAAATGAATATCGTAGTAGAATGTACCATTGGGGATTAATCAAACACAGCCTGTATATGAAATTAGAGCAGTAGATGAACTGATGGTAACTATCTGACCAATTAAAATCCTTAATCAGACATTACTGCTTGTCGGGCTCCCTTATGGTATTGCTGCTGTCCTCCGTGTAGTAGGTGAAAAACTATACGTATCTACTGTTATTAAACGATCTCTACTAGATAATGTGAAAACATCTAGTTCCAGTTTACATGCATGCTGGTTAGTGTCGGTGAATTCCATGCAGGGAATACAGATTGGCTGTTGAATGTGTAAAGGGAAACTATAGTGCGTATAAAGTTTTTTTCAAAAAACAGTTAAAAATAAAAAATACCAGAGGTAGGGTGGTAGGATATTGGTTGCTGTTAACCTACCATATTCTTTCTATGAGGGAGCAGCAGGATGATGCAGACAACCGCTTTTTGCCAGTTCTTCCTGAATGCTTCAGCACTATCTTAATGTAGAATGGCCCAGGGCACATAACCTGCAGAGTGAAACCTGATGTGCTGTAGCTCTTCAACAAAACAATATTGGAGGTGGGAGATAATCAATCCTGTCTCCTTGGCCCTGGCGCGTTTTTAATTTAAGTTAATTTTTACAGTATAGTGTCCTTAAAATTGAGCCGATCTATTGGTCAGTTCGGGCCTTTTTGACATCTCATCTTCTCTTGCATGATAATTTTGATTTTTGTTTGTGCCCTTCCTTCTTCTCCGGTTATCCGGCTTTTGTGTTGTGTTGCCGTCTCTCCCCTCCGTTCCCAAATTCCCTTCCTTCGACTCCTGTGCGACTCTCCATGACAACTAACTCAGACGAGCTCAACGAGAGGAGGAGCAGTCAGAATGTGGACCAAAGCCTGAAGTGTCTGAACGCCTCAGAGGAAAAGGTACTACTAACCATTCCCGATCCTGCCGTCTCCTCCCTGCTGTTGCCCTCTTTACATCAGCTGCCTGTCCCAGGGGGCCGCACAGCTGTGCTCGTACCTGGACCAACTGGTACAATCTCAGAAACTGCTTTCAGAATCGGTGTTCCTGTCCTTGTATATGAGTATTCGTGCACGTAAGAGATTCTTTCAGAAAGTTCTCACTTCCAAAATCGACATTTTGGTCTTTCTGAATAAGTGATTGTCATGTGAAAATGAAACAGAATCGTCTTTGGAACCGCCCTGCAGTTCTGTGTGTAGCATTCAGTCTAGTTACCCCAGGCTGCTTTTGGGTAAGGAAGCGCAAGCTGTGAAGGCTTCTGGGAAATCTCTCCATCTTGACTGTCTCGTGGAGTTGGTTGTCTCACTACCTTGCTCTTTTCTTTCTCTCTTTTTTTTTCCACCCCCCCCTCTTGCTCATCCTCTGCGTCGGTCCGTGTCAGCAAATGTGTCTGAGTGGAGGAAGAGCTAAAAAATGTCACCAACAACCTGAAGTCCTTGGAGGTCAGGCTGAAAAAGGTAAGTTCGGTGCAGGTCCTCGACTCTGGTCTTGTCTGCCATGCCTGGGAAATCGTGATTCATATTTACATACAATATTTATATCCGCAGAGGAGGTAGATCAGGGTTAACAATCAAACACCACCATTTAGATGCACTAGGAAAGTTACTAACCTTTGCCTGTCCTTTGTGGCTTCAGCTAACGACTACTGAAATGCTAATGTTTCTCTAGTTTAATGAATGACAGTAGAGTACTAATGTTTCTCTAGTTTAATGAAGACAGTAGAGAGTACTAATATTTCTCTAGTTAATGAATGACAGTAGAGTACCTAATATTCTCAGTTTAATGAATGACAGTAGAGTACTAAGTTCTCTGTTTTATGAATGACAGAGAGAGTACTAATATTTCTCTAGTTAATAATGACAGTAGAGAGTACTAATGTTCTCTAGTTAATGATGACAGTAGAGAGTACTAATGTTTCTCTAGTTTAATGATGACGTAGAGAGTACTAATGTTTCTCTAGTAATGAATGACAGTAGAGAGTACTATATTTCTCTAGGTTATGAATGACAGTGAGTACTAATTTCTCTAGTTTAATGAATGACAGTAGAGAGTACTAATGTTCTCTAGTTAATGACTGACAGTAGAGTACTAATGTTTCTCTAGTTTAATGAAGCCAGAGGAGTAATATTTCTCTAGTTTAATGAATGACAGTAGAGTACTAAATTCTCTAGTAATGAATGACAGTTAGAGTACTAGTTCGTATAGTGTATTCAGTTAATGATGCAGTAGAGTAATAATATTTCTTTAGTTTAATGATGACAGTAGAGATAATAATTTCTTAGTTTAAGAATGACAGTAGAGAGTACTAATGTTTCTTAGTTTAATGAATGACAGTAGAGTACTAATTTTCTCTAGTTTAATGAATGACAGTAGAAGTCTAAGTTTCTGTTTATGAATGACAGTTTTTTGTAGAGAGACTAATGTTTTCTCTAGTTAATGAATGACAGTAGAGTACTAATTTCTTTAGTTTAATGAATGACAGTAGGAGTACTAATATTTCTTAGTTTAATGAATGACAGTAGAGGTACTTAATATTTCTCTAGTTTAATGAAGTGACAGTAGAGATACTAATATTTCTCTAGTTTAATGAATGACAGTAGAGAGTACTAATGTTTCTCTAGTAATTTAATGAATGACAGTAGGAGTACTATAATGTTTCTCTAGTGAATGAATGGACAGTAGAGAACTATGTTTCTCTAGTTTATGAAATGACAGTAGAGTAACTAATTTTCTTAGTTTAATGAATGACAGTAGAGGAGTACAATATTTCTCTAGTTTAATGAATGACAGTAGAGACTAACTATATTCTCTAGTTTACATGAATGACAGTAGAGAGTAATAATATTTCTCTAGTTTAATGAATGACAGTTAGAGAGACTAAATTTCTCTAGTTTAATGAATGACAGTAGAGAGTACTATATTTCTTAGTGTTTAATGAATGACAGTAGATGTACTAAGTTTCTCTAGTTTAATGAATGACAGTAGAGAGTACTAATGTTTCTCTAGTTTAATGAATGACAGTAGAGTACTACTTTCTCTAGTTTAATGAATGAAGGTTAGAGTACTAATGTTCTCTAGTTAATGAATGACAGTAGAGAGTACTAATATTTCTCTAGTTAATGAATGACAGTAGAGTACTAATATTTCTCTAGTTAATGAATGACAGTAGAGGTACTAATAGTTCTCTAGTTTAATGAATGACATGAGAGTACTAATGTTTCTCTAGTATTTAATGAAGACAGTAGAGAGTACTAATGTTTCTCTAGTTTAAGAATGACAGTGAGTACTAATATTTCTCTAGTTTATGAATGACAGTAGAGTACTAATTTTCTCTCGTTTAATGAATGACAGTAGAGGTTACTAATATTTCTTAGTTTAATGATGACAGTAGAGAGTACTAATATTTTCTCAGTTTAATGATGACAGTAGAGTATATATGTCTCTAGTTTGAATGAATGACAGTAGAGAGTACTAATATTTCTTAGTTTAATGAATGACAGTAGGGAGTACTAATATTTCTCTAGTTTAATGATATGACGTAGGGAGTACTAATATTTCTCTAGTAATGAATGACCGTGAGAGTACTAATATTTCTTAGTTTAATGATGACAGTAGAGTAGTACTTTGCGTTGTGGAATGATTATTGTTGTAAAGGGGGTTTAGGGTTTTAAAGGTTCTCAAAAAGGGTAACGTGAGAAAATTACCCAGGAGTCTCTCCTGTCGAAATTCACCACCCCTACTGGAATCTGTAGAACTGTAAAGGAGGAGAATCCATGTTAATAGAGGGACATGGGATATAGCTCGGTGAAGCCTGTTAGTGGTAGCAGCGGTCGGAAACTTTTTTTGAGCATTGGGGGGTTTGTAGAATTTTCCACAGTTTTTTACTTTGTGTCCATAGAAAATCCCCAGGCCAATGTTGTGTATAAACAAAGTTGTATTGTTTGTGTCCCAATTTTAACAAGGGTAGTACGTTTCATAGGGGATTGTTTATAGGTCTACAAGAACGGTTATTGAGTTAAATTCCTTCCTTACCACAGGTCACCGCGAGTGGACTGTACAATACAATATTACAATACAATCCTTTGTATCATACAGACCATGGGCTCTTTACAGTGTTATTTCATTTGGCCCGATCGAGATATATGTACCCCTGACACTGGGGTAATTATGATTGGTACAGGTGGGGTGGACCTGCCCCTAATTATCCTCTTAGGTTACTCGGGGGTGCCAATGACATCACAACAAATTGGTGGAAATGTTATAAGGAGAACTGGTGCATAGTTTTCCAAAAACTATACAATGAAAAGTACCTGGGGCAGGGAGGTAGAATTTGTACTATCTATCTAAAACTGCTTCTGCCAGGCTTGTCGGAGTGCTTCAGCACTACTTTAATAAAGGAAGGCCCAGGACACTAACTTGGCAGATAAACTGTTTGTGTCGCTCCTCAAACAAACAGTATTGGCAGGTAGGAATAAGCAGTTTATTTTTACAGGATACTTCCCATGACTTGTGCCAGGGTGTTGTAGTTTCAGGCTGTTGTTTGTTGTGTCCTTTCCTAGTGTCCACTGTATGATATTAGAAAAGTATTGTTCTGTTTCTTGTAGTATTCACAGAAAGAATAAAATACGAGGAGGAAAATTAAGATCTTGACAGATAAAATGAAAGAAGGTAAGTAGATCTCAGGCCTTGTATCACGGGGGGGTAGCGCTATGCAGGATCCAGCTGACCATTTCTCCTTTCATGCAGGCTGGTACTAGTAGCAGAGTTTGGATGAACGATCTGTGGCCAACTTGAAAAGACCATTGATGAGTTGGAAGGTAAATTCCGGCCTGTAAACTGCTTTGTAACCTCTGTTTTCACCCAACCCATAGAACTTATGTCATAGAGCAAAGACCTGGTTAATGTTCACATTTCCCTCGGATTGCAGATTCTTCCTACGGGTTCCTGTTTATAGTCATTGCAATTAGAGAAAGGGAACGTTCTATTGTCTTCTGCAAAATTGCTAAATTCAGCTAAGTCCATCTCATGGTTTGCGATTTTGTTAATTTTCAGCTCACTTTCCTTCCAACCAGTGTTAGCGTGTGCGTAACACGCCTTGTTCTAGACGTTTAGCGGGTGGTGCGTAAACACGCCTTGTTCTAGCTGTTTAGCATGGTGCGTAACACGCCTTGTTCTAACTGTTTAGCGTGGCGCGTAACGCGCTTGGTTCTAGTGTTGTGCGTGGCACAATGTGCCAGTTCTAGCGTTTAGCATGGAGAGTACAAACGACCTGTTCAAGCTGTTTAGCGTGCGATATAACGTGCGCATGTTCTAAGCTGTTAGCGTGGCGCAACGCGCCTTGTTCTAGCTGTCTAGCGTGGCGCGACGTGCCTTGTTCTAGTTGTTTAGCATGGCATGTAACACGCCTGTTTCGCTGTTTAGCGTGGCGCCAACATGGCCCATCTATTCCAGATGCTAATGCTTCTTTGGAAAGAACAGTATTGTTTTTGATTGTTACATTTGACCGCATATAAAACAACGCAAAAATGCCTCCTTTAAACTTTAAGGGGGAAACTGTGGTCTGCATACAAGTGGCCGTTTATTTAAAATGACTCTAGGGTCATGCTTCCAGCTTTTGGGGAGTCTACTCCAAGTTAAGGTTGGAGCATGACCTCGCTGGGACAGGCATCATAAGCCCGAACTTCTAATAAAGTTTTAAAGCTAGACACAAGGCTGAAAGAAAACGTTCTTTTCCCTTATGTGGCCTATAGGTAGAGGGAATGGTGGGGGCTGTAACATCCATGTGACTGTCACAGAAACCCGTCAGTACAGACAAAAACTGTAACTACAAGACCTATAACAAGATCCAGAAAAGTCAGAGGAAAATCCTAGGCTTGTTTTGAAAGATATGAGGACGTATGGCGACCACGGGTTACCCTTAAATACGTGCGGACACTGTTGCTTTTAAACCGCAGGAAAAAGTGGATAGATTTGCAGTTGCCTGTATGTACCATCCTAGAATGATTCGCACGATATACCATGGAGTGGTTATATGCGAGCATGTATCTTGGGATGGTTACCTTCTGTGTCTGAGTTTTATGAACTGTTTCTTGCTCCCAACGAGCTGTATGGCACAAGAAACTCAGAGTACAAGGCTAATCAGTGAGGAGCCTTGCCTACCAGCGCCCTCATATGATTGACGTCCCTGTAAAATCTGTGGCGACTTGCTGGATGGTGGGGCATTGTGGTGAGTCGGTTTGATGAATCTCCCCTCAATTAAACAAACTGTGTGCTGTGTCTAGGGGAAGGAGCATCTACTGCTCTTCAGGGGATTTATCTCCTGGTTAGAGAACTGGGATGGAGAGGTGACACTACCCACATTCCCAGACAGCTGCTTCTCACTGCTTGTGGGCAGATTGCTTGGATGTGTGAGAATCTTCCAGTTGTGCGGCTTTAATGATCTAGTGGTGTTCACGTTGTTACGCTGACTTTTCTCCCCATGATAAACGGCTCTTCCACCAATGTGGGACTATTCATTGCTTCTCCCCTACCAACCTCGTAACGCCCTCTTCCTGGTTTCCTCTCACTAACTGTTATCTGCCTGATCCCTTAACTGGTGTGCGACTCCGCCTGTTCCAAACGCCTGCAGCGCCTTGGTGCTATTTATACCAACTCTCCTCTATTCTTTTTCATACAGATAACCCATGACCTCTAAGCTGTGCATCCCTGATGGTCCTTTCTCTCTCTCTGTCTCTCTCTCTCTGTCTCTCACGTGTGCATTTGGAATTGCACAGATAACTGGCAAAAAATGTTCATTCTAGTATTCAAAAAAAACAAGTGTAAAAAACCCTGAACTTGATGTGTGTTTTGTGGTCATTAGCAACAAACCTGTGCAATGAGTAGGTGTTGATAGCTCTCCGGACTTACAGTGAAACACCACAACCATCTCCAATGGAGAACGGTGTGTAGAAGGTCCATGGCATGTTTTTTCATATATACTGACCGTACTTGCCTGTGCAGGGACATCCACCAACAGGGTCAAATCCCCCCCAGACTTGCATCATTACCCAGCTGGAGCACATATCAGACAAGTCCACCCTACAATCAAAAACTGACAATAGTTGTGAAGCCGGAGATGAGTCTACCGTAATACTTCGAGTATAAAAGCCGATGTACCTATTTTTTTTTGAAAAGTTAGGCAAACATGATTGACTTCCGCGATACAAGCCGAGCGTTGACCACTACTGCTTTCTGTGCTGTATTGTTTCTGAGTACTTTAGTTGCCCGCTTTAAATGGACAAGCATAATTCCCATGACAGTAAATAACCACATGGATTTAGCTAGTAACAGTATGAATCCCTGTCGGCCATTAAAGGGCAACTAAGGCCTCAAAACATGACAGAATAATAAGCAATCTTTTTAACAATAGATTCCACTTCCACTCCTGGTTCTTATGTTTTGAGGCATAGTTTCCCTTTAAATGGACAGTAAATCCACTACAGTAACCCCCATTCCTTGCACTGCCAAGAGTTGGAAAAAACTACACCTCCCACCAGGCTTAGTTGCTGAATTGTGTTTCCAACACTGCAGTGCAAGGAATTAGGGTTTATGCTATGGGTATTTATGCTCCCTCACGTTTGGGCATGAGAGTTGTTTAACTTGCCTGGCATCCTTCAGTCAAATAAGGTGTTCAGTTGCAGTCGGACCGTACAGTGTTGAAATCTGGTGGAAGTGTAGGACAGGCGCCGATAATATAGTGCCGGGGATCAGCCAGAAATGTGCGTGCGGCAACCAGATTTCACATTGAGGTGAGTGCTTGGGAGTACAGAGAGGTGTTCGGGTTTCAGGCTATTTTTAAAAGCCTCAAACCCCTTGGCTTATACTTGAGTATTACGTACTCTGAAACGGTGCCATAATGTTTGTTACCTCTTTGTTATCTTGCGTGTTCCTTCCATTTAGCCGCTGCAGCGCAAGTGACAGTTGACCATCACAGCCCAATACTGGATGCTATTGCCCCTAAAATGCTCCTCTGAGCGTGTTAAAAGTGCTGAAGAGAGACGAACAACATGTTTAGGGAAGGAAGAGCATATTTGCGCAGAAACAGACACCCCCCCGTCTTCCGCTTCCTAACTATATTGTTTTGGGCGGTGATTCCCCATACATTTTTATCATGTGAGGGGCTTGTTCATATCCTTTATTTGCACATACACAGGTTTGCCATGACAGCATGGTGCATTCCAAACAAATTTTCAGAGCGTGTGCGTCATGGTATGGACATCTGCTTGTGACGTTCACAGCCCACACCACTAGCTTTTATTATTATTGTCCACCTTTGGCACTTTATGCTGTTTAAAACACTTTCACGTTATTTTACTTTCACGTCACCCTGCAAGGTTCTGCGCGAAACACCACCCTACGGAGCCAGTGTAGGTTCTGGGGGTTTGTGCATGCTTTATTACAACTAAAATGATTCTGAAAGAACATTTAGAATTTCTCATATTATTAGTAACCTCCACCCATACCACCTACCCCCTGTACCCTCCACCCATACCACCTACCCCCTGTACCCTCCACCCACCAACCCCCTGTAACATCCACCCATACCACCTACCCCCTGTACGCTCCACCCACCAACCCCTTTTACCCTCCACCCACCTACCCCCTGTAACATCCACCCACCCCCACTAACATCCACCCACCCCCTGCACACTACACCCACCTACCCCCTGCACCATCCACCCACCTACTACCCCCTGTAACATCCACCCACCTACCCCTGTACACTCCACCGCCCCAGCCCCTCCTTCCCATCACCCCTGACCTGTTCCCGGCTCCGTCTCTCTCCTTCCACCTCTCGGCTCAGCCGCTCCGCATTCTCCTCGGCTTCGTCTGCCTGTTTCTGCAGGACCTGGATCTTCCTCTTTACCGCTTCGATACTGGTCATTCCCCCGCCGGACATTTCCCTCTCTCTGTGTCTCTCACTGACTGACTGACTGACTGACTGGCTCTGTCTCTCTTCCGGTCCCCGCGCGCCCTTCACTTCCGGTGACCACTCCCTTAAATTCACAGAAGCGGCGCGTGTCAGTGGACAGAGCTCCCCCTGGCGGCGGCGGATGGTGGGACAGGAGGTCAAGATTGCATTCCTATGGTGGGGGAGGGGGGCAGTCATGGTACCTACCTTCTACTCTATCACTGTACTATGGTACCTACCTTCTACTCTATCACTATACTATGGTACCTACCTTCTACTTTATCACTGTACTATGGTACCTACCTCCTACTCTATCACTGTACTATGGTACCTACCTCCTACTTTATCACTGTACTCTGATACCTACCTCCTACTCTAACACTGTACTATGGTACCTACCTCCTACTCTATCACTGTACTATGGTACCTACCTCCTACTCTATCACTGTACTATGGTACCTACCTACTACTCTATCACTGTACTCTGGTACCTACCTCCTACTCTATCACTGTACGATGGTACCTACCTCCTACTCTATCACTGTACTATGGTACCTACCTCCTACTCTATCACTGTACTATGGTACCTACCTCCTACTCTATCACTGTACTATGGTACCTACCTCCTACTCTATCACTGTACTATACCTACCTCCTACTCTTTCACTTGACTCCAAGTGACAATGGGAAATTTCCCTGGATCAACTCTACTTTATGTATCAATCCCAGTAACTTGTAACATTCCTTGTTTGTAGAAACTCATCCAGCTTTTTATTAAACTGACCAATGAACCTGCCATAACAACGTCCACTGGAAGACAGTTCCATAGCTTTACCGTTCTCACAGTGACAAACCCTTTCCCAACTCTACTTTATGTATCAATACCAGTAACTTGTAACATTCCTTGTTTGTAGAAACTCATCCAGCTTTTTATTAAACTGACCAATGAACCTGCCATAACAACGTCCACTGGAAGACAGTTCCATAGCTTTACCGTTCTCACAGTGGAAAACCCTTTCCCAACTTGAACCCTAAACCTTTTTTCTTCAAGTCTTAAGGGACGTCCACGTGTCCTCTGACATTTTCTATTGGTTCTTATTTAGTTTGGCCAAGTAACTGACAATAACTCATTCAGATTCCAGCTTTGTGTACCTAGTTATGTTGGTGCTAAATGTTAACAGGTATACAGGGAATTTCAACCAGAGGCTATCAGCTGGCGTTAAATATTGACATGCACACCACCTCTGGTAAAAGCAGAGATACTCTTGCACCTGCCACTAGGGGGACTAGTGACTTTAACCCCTTAAGAGTGCTGCAGCTCTGAGTGAATTCCTGCAATTGTGATACTTTACAGCGTAAAGCTTCATACAGAAGGCCGAGCCACCAGATAAAATGACTAATGGGCAAAACTGTACATGTGTATGGCCGCTGCTGAACAGGATCTTTTCCGCCAGATCAATGAACACTAATTCAGTAGACATTCATTACACATGTGTAAATGTCTTTAGCCATAACCACCTATTAAGATTCAATCCAATTTTCCATGTGTTCCAGGTGCACAGCACGGGTTAACAGTTTCTTAAAGGGGATGAATCTTAAGACCCTTAAAAAATCTGCATTTTAAAGGGAATGTATACCACAAGACAAACCCCAAAGTCATATATAATCCAAAGGAAGGTAGGAACTGCAATTTCTCCCCTTTAAATTTATATAAGGAGGATCCCTTTAGGGCTGCACCGCCAGTTCCATGTATTGTAGAACACATTCAGGCAAATGGCTTGCAGATGATTGGTTAGACGTTCTGCCAATAGAAAATCACTACCTTCACCAGGAACCAAAATCAGAACCGCCGCAAGCCATTCACATGTCCATAGCCTTAGTGCCACCCCCTCCTTTTTAAAATTAAGGACCTACCTTCAAGTTACAAACCTGAAATTGGGGTTTCACTTTAAAGGGTAACTGGTCTCCACACAAGTGCTCTAACATTTAACAGATCTAGATCATGCCTTTCAAACAAGCCTAGCCTAGGATGTGTCTAGCTTCTCCGGATCTCAAGTTACAGGCTTGTAAAGTTACAGTTCCTGGTCCATCCTGTGTATCTGATGATCTGTGCAAGAAGCCCAATTAATATTTTCTGAATCTTATTACAGACCTGCAACCATTCTTTATCCTTACAGACACCTTAGGTGAAACGTTATTTTCAGGTTTGTGGCTAGGTTTTAGAAGTTTGGGGATGCAGCTGATGCTGTCCCAGCAGTGGGCACGCTCCAACCTTAAACTTGGGAGACAGACCCCAAAATTCTGTGTGTCGCAGCTCACAGTGCCAACAAGAAAAACCCTTTACACTGCAGTAACTTTGGATGGACTGCAGCTAAAAAAAAAAAAAAAACTATTGGAGTGATGTAAAAAGTAGGGGTGTGACCTTTATAATAAAGACCACAGTTCCTTTAATTGGGGGTGTTCTATATTCTGCCTATCTACTGAACTGGAACTGCCACACTGATTGCCATGACAGCAGCAGACAATGGCTGTCCTTTGGGTGGTTTCTACAAACTACCTTAAATCAGGGACATCAAACCTGCAGTGCAAACATCCGTAGAGCTGCAGGTTAGTCACCCCTAAACTACATGGTTGTTAAATACAAATTGCACCGAGCAGTGTCAATAATTCAATGTATATGTGAGGGCTGCCCATATTGATTGCCACCTGCATATTTCTATTTAAAGCATATACAAGAGGGAGCTGCCATATTGAAAATATTCAACCACAATAGCTCAGTTTATACATTAAAGGGTTAAGTCTCCATACAAGCCTCAATTATTTAAAAATAATTCTCTACCTTTCAAACTAGCCTAGGATGAGGTTTCTAACTTCTCCAGATCTAAAGTTACATGGCTGTAAATTAAACTTCCTGGTCTGGCCTGTCTCAGTCTGCGACAGGCACACAACAATGTGTAAAAAGCCACACAAAAAAAAAAATCTTTTTTTGTAGCTAGTTCCAGACCTGCCCTTTCCTCTACCTATAGACACCTTGGGGAGAATAAAACATTTAGTGGTGTAGTTAGCTTGAAAAATGATTAAGAAGATCGAGTAGGATTTATGATTCAGCCAATACAAGTGGACTTCCTGCAACCGGAGACAGGACATTGTGCTAGTGAGGTCACAGCTCAGTGCTAGTTGCATGACCCTGGCTGGAATCATTTCAAAGGGAGAAGTGTGGTCTTGTATGGCACATGTATGTAGACTTCAATTCCACTTTATATGGCCAATTTATCAGAAAACCAACATGGCAGCACTTCAACGGGTAATTAAAGAAATAATGTACTGCCAAACTTTGCACATAATTGGTTTCTTTACAGAAGTGGTATGCTGGGAGTGGTAGTCTAGGCCAGACTTTTTGATTTTCATTGAGCAACAATACCCAGTGCAACAGAAGGTATCGACCTTCAGAACTACATTCAAGCAAAACCCCAAAGACCTTCAAAGCAAAATGATCTTTAATGTGAACAAAGAGGCACCGCATGACAGCGTGGCAACACAGTACACATCCAAGCCTCAAATATCCACAGCGAAGCAGCCCAATCACATCCCACGTCTCCACGGAAGGATGGACACGCCTTGAAATAATTTAACCAGCTGAGAGCCATTTGTATCCAAAATTTATTGACAAGACAGGGGTAAGGCTACAGGGTCCAGACTGGAAGCAGGGTTAACCCCCTCTGCATTGGGTTCTTCACAATGAGCAGGGAGACAGATTATGGTGCCCAGTGTACTTCCATCAGCCGTCTGTGCCAGGAATGCTTAGTGCTGCTTTCTCCTGAATGAGCATCCTACAAAAGGACAGAGGAATCAGTAAGACCACTCCGTTAGTACAACGTCCATTACCATTATTAAAATAAGATTAAACCTCCACGTGAACTTGTGTCTTCCTTAGATTTGTTATTACGTCTACAAAACACTGCCTAGTTGCTAGGAAACTAGAGTTAACCGTTTTGGAGCTAGAACCAAAATGAAGGGTCACAAAAAATCAGTTTCAAATCCTAATAATGAAGAACTGGAAACCATCTGCAGTAACTATTTACAATATGTTTGGTTTTCAGAATCTTCCAAAAAGTTCTATTTAATTGCTACATTCACAATGTTATAGGGAACAAACATTAAACATAACCAGACCACAAATGGAAACATTCGTATTAACAGAAACTATAACCCCCCATTGACATTTCTGTGGGATTGTTTGCAGTAGCGAAGACCTACCTTCTGTAAGCCGTGCCTTGCCACCTGTGGGCTGACAGAGTACAGTGGAACAGCCCACACAGAGGACAACGGTCTGAGCGTGACTGAACACTGTGGTAATTTTGTAGCAACCTGCAAGCAGACAAGAGAAATGATAAATATACAGAAGAAACACGGCTCCATTCCAATGCACCTAAACATTAAATAAAACGGTGTCCTGGGTCAGCTAAATCTGTCTTGTTCCTCAGATACAGCAAGTAAAACTTGTAAACAAACATCACAACCGTGCAAGCTCAGCCAGGTTAATGTATCCAGTCTCACTTCCGTGAACAGGTGGAACCAATCTTCTGCATGATTTAGGGGGATCAATGCCACCAATTATAAATAACATCCCGATTGCTTGCATAATTATTATGAACAACAAGTGGAAAATCAGCTTTATTACCACCTTCTGAACATTCTCCATGAAGTCAGATTAGTTAGAATATTTCAACAACTTCAGGTTTACAGACAATCAGATGAAGCCATTGGACCAGAAATTCACCAACTAGAAACTTGCCACCGCTTACCTAGACTGTGCCTTTTCCACACAAATCATTGCTGACAAACATTACTATACTGAAACTGATACATAGATTAACCCATTGAGTTTTATAAAGAGCTTCCGCAATGTCAGGTGACCCAGATTTCCAGTAACAGGCTGTCAGGAAGCAGAACAATAATGAAAATACTAATTCAGCAGGAAAGACTTCCCTTTAGAAAGTAATCCCTTCAGACAAGGTTCCAGCATTCCCTGTGCACACTACTCCCTACCCACACTTACCTGGGCATTTAACATCCATGAAATAGGAATTGGGGCTTTGCACCAGTCGCTTCTTCTTATGTTTCCTCTTCTCCTCCTCCGGAGAGGGATGCAGGAGGTCCTTTGCAAGCTGATAGAGAAAAAAATGTTTTAGACCCTACAGTGTTTAACCCACAGAAAATAAAATCTGATCCACACATAACCACTGGGTCTCTACCAAAGGTTCAGTGTCTATTAACAGAACATAGATAATTCCCAATGTACCAAACCACAACATAGCAGGGAAAGGGAATTGACAGCAACCAATAAAACGAGGGACTGACACCTGACCTGCAGATATTGGTTAAATGGAACATGCACCCCTCAAACATGGCATAGGGATTCCTCCTTGGGTATAACCAAAACCTGTTAGAATAGATTTTATTCCCATGACACTAAGGATGAGGCTCTATGGGCACCAGTTCCACCCATTACATAAAAATTAATACATGGTGGATTTAACTATAACTTCTCTACAGATCCCCATCCAACTGTGTAGCTGACATGTTTATAATGTACCACTAGGATACCAAGCACTCTACATTATATAGCGGATAATGCACCCCCAACTGTAAATTATAAGGATATTACCCATAACTAGAAGTCACCTTGGAGTTCCGTGCCCTGTATAAAAGTTACTCGGCCAGCAGCCTCGTACTTTTATATGGTCACTGAACTCCTGTGACTTCTAATATCCCTTTAATTTACAGTTCAGGGTGCATTATTTATTATAACCTGTAACTTTGTGGCTTCTGGTTTCCTTCTCCTCGTGGAGCTGTAAGATTATAAAGCTATAGTCTTACAGTTCCTCCCATAGAAATCCACTCCAGGAGCAGATTATAACTGTATAATATAACTTCGGAAGGTGATGTGGGTGTTGCCATGACATTTTCGGTCGCTCCCCATACACCTTGGTTTCCCCCATTACCAGTAATTACCCATAATGCATTGGTTTCCCCATTACCAGTAATTACCCATAATGCAAGTCCCAAGTAAATGAGGACAGATACGAATTAAAGGTTCCAATGAGCCCACGTGTCACCCACATAAACATTAACCCACGTGGGGCCCATTCACAATCCCCAGAACGTGGTCTCCAGACCCCACCCACTCACTCGGCCTCGCTCCCTCCTGCGCCATGTTGCTCAGTTCGGGCCTAGCGCCCCCAGTCACTCCCGGCCATTATCTACCCGCTAATGGCCCATCCTGGGGAGACGATGTAACGCGGTACTGACCCCTCTACCCCCGGAACCCCACCCTACATCTGAGACAGGACCCCCGGGGCCAAATTCGGTTCCCCGAACTCACAGGCATCTTCTCCGGATGCAGCCGCTGCAGAAAAGGAGAGAAACCGGAAGCTGAGAGCTGGATATAAGGGAGCGCGGAAAACAGACCGGAAATGGCGTCAGGGTTGGGAGGAGACGCCATTTTGGGAAGGTCAGTAGAGGCATTTTCTAACGGCTTAAAAATAAAAAACGAAATGGTTTAATAGGGGATTCCGGGTAGAAGGTGTCAAGGGGAGAGAGAGGGAAGTCCCCAGTCTATCAATTCAATGGGTTGTGGATCTCATAAGAAGCTAGAGATGATTTTATGGATCCAATGGATCTGTTATAAGCAAGAGGCAAGTCCTGGCATGTCTTTCTTCTGGATGAGATCATTGATACTGAGTGATAGATAGTATTATAACAGTATTACATTATATTGTATTATTATATATTATATTGTGTTATTATATATTATATTGTGTTATTATATATTATATTGTGTTATTATATATTATATTGTGTTATATATATTATACTGTGTTATTATATATTATACTGTGTTATTATATAGTATATTGTGTTATTATATAGTATACTGTGTTATATACATTATATTGTGTTATATTGTGTTATATATTATATTGTGTTATTATATATTATACTGTGTTATATATATTATACTGTGTTATTATATATTATACTGTGTTATTATATATTATACTGTGTTATTATATATTATATTGTGTATTTTAGGCTATTATATTACATGTTATGTTATAATTTATACTATATCATTAAATAATATTTTTATTATTAGATGTTAGCAGTTGTATGTATACATAGTTAATTATATTAATATTTAATGATGTTATAATTATATTTTAATATTTAATGATAAGTATAATGTAGTAGGTCACATAATAGGTGGGAATTAACACTAGATTAGAAGTATCCCACACATAGGTGGGTCCATGGTTGGACTAGTGTCCTAGGTCACATTATAGGTGGGTCCATGGTTGGACTAGTGTCCTAGGTCCACATTATGGGGTCCATGGTTGGACTAGTGTCCTAGGTCACATAGGTGGGTCCATGGTTGGACTAGTGTCCTAGGCCTAGGTCATCACTTATAGGTGGGTCCAGGTCATTGGTTGGGTAGGTCTAGTGTCCCTAGGTCACTTATAGGTGGTTCCATGGTTGGGGGCTAGTGTCCTAGGTCACTTATAGGGGTCCATGGTTGGACTAGTGTCCTAGGTCACATTATAGGTGGGTCCATGGTTGGACTAGTGTCCTATGGGTCACATTATAGGTGGGTCCATGGTTGGACTAGTGTCCTAGGTCCACATTATAGGTGGGTCCATGGTTGGACTAGTGTCCTAGGTCACATTATAGGTGGGTCCATGGTTGGACGGTGTCCTAGGTCACATTATAGATGGGTCCATGGTTGGCTATGTCGTTGGGTCACATTATAAGTGGTTCCATGGTTGGACTAGTGTCCTAGGTCACATTATAGGTGGTCCATGGTTGGACTAGTGTCCTAGGTCACTTTATAGGTGGGTCCATGGTTGGCTATTGTCCTAGTCACATTATGGTGGGTCCTGGTTGCTAGTGTCCTAGTGTACTTATAGGTGGGTCCATGGTTGGACTAGTGTCCTAGGTCACATATTAGTGTTGGTCCATGGTTGACTAGTTGTCCCTAGTCACATTATGGTTTGGTCCATGTTGGACTAGTGTCCTAGGTCACATTATAGGTGGGTCCATGGTTGGAACTAATGTCCTAGTCACATTAAGGTGTTCCATGGTTGGCTATGCCTAAGGTCCTTATAGGTGGTCCATGGTTTGGACTAGTGTCCTAGGTTCACATATAGGTGGTCCATGTTGGACTAGTCCTGGTCCATTATTGGTGGGGTCCATGGTTGGCACTAGTGTCCAGGTCACATTATAGGTGGTGTCCATGGTTGGACTAGTGTCCTAGGTCACATTATGGAGTGGGTCCATGTGGGGACTACTGCCCAGGTCCCATTATAGGTGGATCCATGGTTGGACTAGTGTCCTAGGTCACATTATGGGTGGGGTCCAGGGGGACTAGTGTCCTAGGTCACATTATAGGTGGATCCATGGTTGGACTAGTGTCCTAGTATCACATTATGGTGGATCCTGGTTGGACTAGTGTCCTAGGTCACATTATAGGTGGATCATGGGGGACTAATTCGTTGGTCACATAGTGGTGGATCCAGGTTGCTAGTGTCCTAGGTCACATTATAGGTGGGTCCGTAGTTGCTAATGTCGTTGGTCACATATAGGTGGGTCCATGTTGGACTAGTCCCTAGGTCAACATTATAGGTGTGCGTCCATGGTTGGACTAGTGTCGTTGGGTCACTTATATGGTGGTCCATTGGTTGGACTAGTGTCCGTTGGTTGCACATTAGATGGTGGATCCACATGGTTTGGACTAGTGTCCTAGGTCACCATTATAGGTGGGTCCATGGTTGGACTAGTGTCCTAGGTCACCCTTATAGAGATGGGTCCATGGTTGGACCTAGTGTCGTTTGGTCACATTATAGGTGGGTCCATGGTTGACTAGATGTCCGTTATGCGTATTCCACTTATCAGGCGACGCTCAGACCAGTGCCCGAAGTGTCCGTTAGGTACATTATAGGGGGTCCAAGGCTGGCTATGTCCTAGTCACATTATAGGTGGTCCATGTGGACTAGTGTCTTTGGCCATTATAGGTGGTTCAGGTTGGACTAGTGTCCTAGGTCACATTAAGGTGGGTCCATGGTTGGACTAGTGTCGTTGGTCCATATAGGTGGGTCCAAGCTGGGCTAGTGTCCTAGGTCACATTATAGGTGGGTTCCATGGTTGGACTAGTGTCCTAGGTCACATTATAGGTGGGTCCATGGTTGGATAGTGTCGTTGGTCACATTAATAGGTGGTTCCATGGTTGGACACTAGTGTCGTGGTCACATTATAGGTGGATCCATGGTTGGACTAGTGTCGTGGTCACATATAGGTGGTCCAAGGTTGGACTAGTGTCCTAGGTCACATTATAGGTGGGTCCATGGTTGGACTAGTGTCCTAGGTCACATTATAGGTGGGTCCAAGGCTGGGCTAGTGTCCTAGGTCACATTATAGGTGGGTCCATGGTTGGACTAGTGTCGTTGGTCACATTATAGGTGGTTCCATGGTTGGACTAGTGTCCTAGGTCACATTATAGGTGGATCCATGGTTGGACTAGTGTCCTAGGTCACATTATAGGTGGGTCCATGGTTGGACTAGTGTCCTAGGTCACATTATAGGTGGGTCCATGGTTGGACTAGTGTCGTTGGTCACATTATAGGTGGATCCATGGTTGGACTAGTGTCGTTGGTCACATTATAGGTGGGTCCATGGGGTGCGAGATAGTGTCCCGTGGTCCATTATGGTGGGTCCAAGGCTGGGCTAGGTGTTTGGGTGCGATAATGGGTGTTCCATGTACAATAATTCTGGTCACATTACACCTTTTAACATCACTTCAGCCATTATGTTAGGCTCACCAGGGTAACCGGTTCGTTACCCCCTTCCCAACGTTCCTGGAACAGATACATGTAATTACACACTGTAACAATGGCGTCAAGTATAAAGTTATAACTCGGAGGTTTTCACGTAACGGGATAATATGAACAATAATGGGAATGTTTAGGAACAACAAGTTTGTAATAAAGTATACAATTCAATTCCCTATTGTGTAAGAGACAAGTCCCAGACAGTCACTGAAATTTAATCAATCAACCAGTTTCTGCGTAATCTGAGTGACAATCTTAGTGACATTGCCCTCTAGTGGTCAACAACGGAGACGGTATTATTATTAAAGGGCAAGTACACACTCTAAAATAAAATATGAGGTAATGTGTGGTGTCTAAATCAGCTCTCCAAACCCGAAACATCTTGCGATGATAGTAAGAAATAAGAGAAATGCGAGAGATGTAAGACTAACCTAAAAAGTTTCGTCTGATTGCCTGTGTGTATCCACGAGCTCTTGTCTGCTTTCCTGGGTCGTCTTCGTGCGTAGCGAAACGTTGTCAGCCATGGAGGTGGTAAACAGGGTGGAGCATCGACAGCGCAAGTGATTGTGAATGTATTTTCCCCTACATGGTTTTCTGTCTGGAGACGATGGTGTGCGAGCTTGAGAACTTTTTAAGAGCAGAGGGGGAGTGGGAAGGCAGACATTTAACTGCAGTAAGCAGATCCACACATACTGCCCCGACTCGTGCAGCAGTCTAGCGGGTTGTTATGTAAGTGTTTTTTTGATATAACGCCACTAGGGGACGCTAGCGCTGTACAATATTAGAATACAAAAAAGTTGTACAAGGGGGCAATAATTAAAACATTAATATATAAATAAGTCTGCTCATCATGAAATAGTTGCTTGAAACATGTAACATAGGAAAGAGGTTCCCTGTCCCTTGCCCCGTAGAGCTTACATCTACTTAGGTGTGTAACATACAGATGACCAAATAGAAGGGTAGAAGTGCTATTGTCAAGAACTGGGGCATTGTCATATATAAGGGAGATTACAATCTAGCATATAATGGGGAGAGAACCCTGGTCCCCCGGAGATTACAATCTAGCGGTTAATGGGAGAACCCTTTCCATGGATATTACAATCTAACTAGAGCGCTATAATGGGAAGACCCTGTAACCAAGGAGATTACAATCTATGTTATATGGATAAGAAAGACCCTGTCCCAAGGAGAAAACAATCTAAAGCGTATAATGGGAGACCAATGGGAGAAGACCCTGTCCAAGGAGATTAACATCTAGCGTTATGGATGGGAGAACCCTGTTCCCCATGGGATTAACAATCTACTAGCGGTATAATGGGAGACCCTGTCCCCTGGATATTACAATCTACCTAAACTAGCGTAATAATGGGAGAACCCTGTCCCAAGGAATTTTTACAATCTAAGCGGTATAATGGAGAATAAAAGGGAGAACCCTGTCCCCAAGGAGATTACAATCTAGCGGTAAAATGTATGAAGAGAAGAAACCCCTGTACCCAAGGATAAATTACAATCTAACCAATCTAATAGCGGTATAATAAGAGAAAAGGAGACCCTGTTTCCCGAAGGATATTCAATCTAGCGGTAAATAATGGGAGAACGAAAAAAAAACCCTGTCCCAGGATCTTACAATATAGCGGTATAATGGGAGAACCCTGTCCCAAGGTAATTCCAATCTAAAGCTCCTACTAATCTGCTAGAGGGTAATAAATGGGAGAAAAAGAAAATACCCTGTACCCGCCAAGGATATTAAAAATAAATCTAAATCTAAAAAAATCTAGCGGTATAATGGGAGACTCTTCCCTATGATATTACAAATCTACTAACTAAGAAATCTACTAAAAGAGCGGTATAATGGGGAGAACCGGTCACATTATAGGTGGGTCCATGGTTGGACTAGTGTCGTTGGTCACATTATAGGTGGGTCCATGGTTGGACTAGTGTCGTTGGTCACAGGTGGGTCCATGGTTGGACTAGTGTCCTAGGTCACATTATAGGTGGATCCATGGTTGGACTAGTGTCCTAGGTCACATTATAGGTGGGTCCATGGTTGGACTAGTGTCGTTGGTCACATTATAGGTGGGTCCAAGGCTGGGCTAGTGTCCTAGGTCACATTATAGGTGGGTCCATGGTTGGACTAGTGTCCTAGGTCACATTATAGGTGGGTCCAAGGCTGGGCTAGTGTCCTAGGTCACATTATAGGTGGGTCCATGGTTGGACTAGTGTCGTTGGTCACATTATAGGTGGTTCCATGGTTGGACTAGTGTCCTAGGTCACATTATAGGTGGTCCCATGTTGGCTAGGTCCTAGGTCCATTATAGGTGGGTCCCATGGTTGGACTAGTGTCCTAGGTCACATTATAGGTGGGTCCATGGTTGGACTAGTTGCCTAGGTCACTATTATAGGTGGGTCCATTGTTGGACTAGTGTCCTAGGTACATTTATAGGTGGGTCCATGGTTGGACTAGTGTCTATTCACACTTATAGTGTGGTCCATGGTTGACTATAGTGTCCTAGTTCACATTATAGGTGGTGGTCCATGGTTGGACTGTGTCCTAGGTCACATTATAGGGGTCCATGGTTGGGCTAGTGTCCTAGGTCACATTATAGGGTGTCCATGGTTGGACTATGTCCTTAGGTCACATTATAGGTGGTCCAATGTTGGACTAGTGTCCTATGCACATTATGGGGGGTCCATGGTTGGCTAGTGTCCTAGGTCACTAAGGTTTGTTCCATGGTTGGACTAGTGTCCTAGGTCACATTATGAGGGGTCCATGGTGGGACTGTGTCCTAGGTCACATTATAGGTGGTCCATGGTTGGACTAGTGTCCTAGGTCACATTATGGTGGGTCCATGGTTGGACCTAGTGTCCTAGGTCCATATTATATAGTGGAGTCCATGGTTGGACTAGTGTCCTAGGTCACATTATAGGTTGGATCCATGGTTTGACTAGTGTCCTAGGTCACATTATAGGTGGGTCCATGGTTGGACTAGTCTTGGTCACATATAGTGTGGTCCATGGTTGGCTAGTGTCCTAGGTTCACTTATAGGTGGTTCCGAGTTGGACTATGTCGTTAGGTCACATTATAGGTGGGTCCATGTTGGACTAGTGCCTAGGTCACATTATAGTGTGGGTTCCATGGTTGGACTGTGTCTGGTCACATTATAGGTGGGTCCATGGTTGGACTAGTGTCGTGTTCACATTATAGGTGGGTCCATGGTTGGACTAGTGTCCTAGGTCACATTATAGGTGGGTCCATGGTTGGACTAGTGTCCTAGGTCACATTATAGGTGGGTCCATGGTTGGAACTATGTCCTAGTCACATTAAGGTGGTTCCATGGTTGTGGCCTAGTGCCTAAGTGTCACTTTATAGGTTGGTTCCATGGTTTGGACTAGTTGTCCTAGGTTCACATATAGGTGGTCCATGTTGGAACTAGTCCTCGGTCCCATTATTGGTGGGGTCCATGTTGCACTAGTGTCCTAGGTCACATTATAGGTGGGTCCATGGTTGGACTATTGTCCCTAGGTCACATTGAGGTGGGTCCATGTGGGACTAGTGCCCTAGGTCACATTATAGGTGGTTCCATGGTTGGACTAGTGTCCTAGTCACTTAATGGGTGGTCCAGGGGCTATGTCCTAGGTCACTTATAGGTGGATTCCATGGTTGGACTAGTGTCCTAGTTCACATTATGGGTGTGGATCCCTGGTTGGACTAGTGTGCCTAGGTCACATTATAGGTGGATCTATGGGTGGACTAAGTGTCGTATGGTCACATTATGGTGGATCCACGGTTGGACTAGTGTCCTAGGTCACATTATAGGTGGGTCCTAGTTGCTATGTCGTTGTCCACATATAGGTGGGTCCATGGTTGGACTATGTCTGGTCACATTATAGGTGGTTCCATGGTTGGACTAGTGTCGGTTGGTGTCCACTTATATGGTGGTCCCATTGGTTGGACTAGTGTCCGTTGGTCACATTAGATGGTGGAGTCCACATGGTTTGGACTAGTGTCCTAGGTCACCTTCATAGGTGGTCCATGGTTGGACTAGTGTCCTAGGTCACATTATAGGTGGGTCCATGGTTGGACTAGTGTCCGTTTGGTCACATTATAGGTGGGTCCATGGTTGGACTAGTGTCTCTAGGTTTTTCACACTTATGGGTCTCCATGTTGGACTAAGTGTCGCTGGTCACTATTATAGGGGGTCCAATGGTGGACTATGTCCTAGTCACATTATAGGTGGTCCAATGTTGGACTATGTCTATTGCCATTATAGGTGGTTCATGGTTGGACTAGTGTCCTAGGTCCATTATAAGGTGGGTCCATGGTTGGACTAGTGTCTTAGGTCACATTATAGGTGGGTCCAAGTGGGACTAGTGTCCTAGGTCACATTATAGGTGGTTCCATGGTTGGACTAGTGTCCCTAGGTCACATTATAGGTGGGGTCCATGGTTGGATACCTAGTGTCGTCTGGTCACATTAATAGGTGGTTCCATGGTTGGACTAACTAGTGTACGTGGTCACATTATAGGTGGATCCATGGTTGGACTAGTTGTCGTTGGTCACATTATAGTTGGATCCAGGCTGGCTAAGTGTCCTAGGTCGCACATTATAGGTGGGTCATGGTTTGGACTAGTGTCTAGGTCACATTATAGGTGGGTCCAATGGTGGGCTAGTGTCCTAGGTCACATTATAGGTGGGTCCATGGTTGGACTAGTGTCGTTGGTCACATTATAGGTGGTTCCATGGTTGGACTAGTGTCCTAGGTCACATTATAGGTGGGTCCATGGTTGGACTAGTGTCCTAGGTCACATTATAGGTGGGTCCTGGTTGGACTAGTGTCCTAGGTCACATTATAGGTGGGTCCATGGTTGGCTAGTGTCGTTTGGTCACATTATAGGTGGATCCATGGTTGGACTAGTGTCGTTGGTCACATTATAGGTGGGTCCAAGGCTGGGCTAGTGTTCTGGGTCGGATAATGGGTGTTCATGTACAATAATTCTGGTCATACACCTTTTACATCCATTCAGCATTATGTTAGGTCAAGGTACTGGTTCTTACCTCCCAACGTTCCTGGACAGATAATGCTATTACACCTGTAACAATGGGCGCAAAGTTATAAGCTCGGAGGTTTTCTAGAACATAACGGGAATAATAATGAACAATAATGGGAATGTTTAGGAACAACAAGTTTATGTAATAAAGTAACAATTCAATTCCCTATTGTGTAACTGAGACAAGTCCAGACAAGTCCTGAAATTTAATCAATAAACACAGTTCTGCGTAATCTGAGTGACAATCGTTAGTGACATTGCCCTCTAGTGGTACAACGGGAGGTATTAATTAAAGGGCAAGTACACCTCTAAAATAAAATATAGTAAATGGCTAAATCACTCTCCAAACCCCAAATCTGCAATAGTAAGAAATTAAGAAATGCGAGAGATGTAAGACTAACCTAAAATTCTGTCTGATTGCCTGTTACCACTCTTTCTGCTTCCTGGTTCTTCTGGTTAGCAACTGTCAGTCATGGATGTAACAGTTGACATCACAGCCAATGATTGAATGTTATTCCCCTACCTGTTTCCTCTGAACATGTGCGAGCTTGAGAACTTTTTAAGATGCAGAGGGAAGGGGAAGCAGAACATTTCACTGCATAACAGATCCCTACATCTGCCCGACATCTGTCAGCATCTAGCGGTATGTATATGTTTTTTTATATAGCGCCACTAGGGGACGCAGCGCTGTACAATATAGAATACAAAAAGTTGTACAAGGGGGACAATAATTAAATACATTAATATATAAATAAGTATGCTCATCATGAAATAAGTGCTTGAAACATGTAACATGAGGAAAGAGGTCCCTGCCCCGTAGAGCTTACAATCTACTTAGGTGGGTAACATACAGATACATAAGAAAGGGTAGAAGTGCTATTGTAAGAACTGGTGCAGTGTCATATATAAGGAGATTACAATCTAGCAGTATAATGGGAGACCCTGTCCCAAGGAGATTACAATCTAGCGGTATAATGGGAGACCCTGTCCCATGGATATTACAATCTAGCGGTATAATGGGAGACCCTGTACCAAGGAGATTACAATCTAGTGGTATAATGGGAGACCCTGTCCCAAGGAGAAAACAATCTAGCGGTATAATGGGAGACCCTGTCCCAAGGAGATTACAATCTAGCGGTATGATGGGAGACCCTGTCCCATGGAGATTACAATCTAGCGGTATAATGGGAGACCCTGTCCCATGGATATTACAATCTAGCGGTATAATGGGAGACCCTGTCCCAAGGATATTACAATCTAGCGGTATAATGGGAGACCCTGTCCCAAGGAGATTACAATCTAGCGTTATAATTGGAGACCCTGTCCCAAGGAGATTACAATCTAGTGGTATAATGGTAGACCCTGTCCCAAGGATATTACAATCTAGCGTTATAATGGGAGACCCTGTCCCAAGGATATTACAATCTAGCATTATAATGGGAGACCCTGTCCCAAGGAGATTACAATCTAGTGGGATAATGGGAGACCCTGTACCAAGGAGATTTCAATCTATCGGTATAATGGGAGACCCTGTCCCAAGGATATTACAATTTAGCGGTATAATGGAGTACCCTGTCCCAAGGAGATTACAATCTAGCGGTATAATGGGAGATCCTGTCCCAAGGAGATTACAATCTAGCAGTATAATGGGAGACCCTGTACTATATAATGTTGTCTGATTCTGATTTTAATTTTATTATTATATTTTTGCAGGGGGAATATCTGTCTGTAGATAGAAAGATACTTTTAGGTCTTTGTGAAAGGGGTGGATTTGCCTTTAATTATACTGTAAACCAATATCATCCTGTATGGGATTCCTAACTAGAGGGAACCTGTGTTTTTACGCATACATCCTAAAATCCCTTGGGGATGGGAGGGGGGTCTTGGATTCTGCAGCTCGGAGAGACCCTTGAGGAATATTAAGAGATTTGACAGTTACCTGCACATCACCAACCCACTAACGTCATCTGATAATTCTTTAGATCAACCAGACGTTGTAATAAATTAGCAGCAAACTGTTAGGCTGGGTACACACCGACCTATTATTTGTCCTGAGCGTTCGGCTGAGACAAATGAATGTTGGTCGCGGCAACAGATCATATGGAACCGCACAGTCGGCCCGTGACTTACCAACGTGACTTACCAACCGCCCGTGACTTACCAACCGCCCGTGACTTACTAACCGCCCGTGACTTACCAACCGCCCGTGACTTACCAACCGCCCGTGACTTACCACACCCGCAGATGTTTCCAGCCAACCACCGGATAGTGCCATGGATTGTTCGATCGGCCGGAAACATCTGCTGGTGTGTACCCAGCTATACGGGTTTTATTGGGTCCACTGGGTTTGGTCGGAATTAATTAGGCTACGAGTCCTAATCACCGTGGGACATTTGAATCTATGGTCTCTTCCCCTGACCATTGTTTTATCAGTATTTGTAATCACAACTGGTATCACCAAAACAGCCAGACACCAACACTACAGAGCCACACGATTCAGACCTGTCTCTGTGGTCGTGATTACCGTGTTTACCACCATGACTCTGTATGTACAATAAATAACGGGATGAGGGTCTCTGGTTTGTTTACGTTCTAAAGTCAACGTGGAAGGGAAGAAGCCGGGGAATTGTGTTATTTACATAGAGGTGTAACCAGATACGCCGAGATACCTGCTCCCAGGTGAGAACACCTGCTGTTCTCTATTGACTGGCGCCACTGGAATTCCCACCAGGCACACACTGGGATGGTGGATAATTCTCCGCCTCCTTGGAAGAAGATCAAAGCTGGCCGGTGTCATGTATACCTGCTGTGCCAACACACGGTGAAAAGGTTAACCTGTAGTAGTAGTTTTTTTACTCTCTATTGCCCCCTATAGGCAATGCACTGAACCGATAGCATTGCGATTGTGGTTTACCTATTCCGAATCTTTAACGCCAGCTTTCTGCTGGCGTTAAACGTTAAAGAGCTTGGTACATTGGTTGCGGCAGTTGCACTACACAGTTTTTGCGTACCGCCGCTAGTTGTATCATAAAGTCACGTTAGTGCATTGGTAAATGTGACTTTAAGACACAAATAGCCGATAAAGTATATATCCCTGGCAGTGTGGATTACTTTTCTGCAGTGCACTTACCTATATCATCCACTAGTGGGCAGTGTTTATATTTTTTAATATATAAAGCGCCACTTGGGTACGCAGCGCTGTACATTATAAAATACAGAGTATACAAGTAATTATACAGATAAATAGTACCGAAAAATTATTGTAGTATAATTATACAGATTATACAGATAAAATAAAATGTCGTTGTAGGTTAAGAATATAACTTATTGATAAACTGATGTAAGTGTAGCAAGCCTTGCCACATTAGGAATGAGATCCCTTTCCCCCGAAGAGCTGACAATCTAAGTATAAAAATACAATCTGTATAACCGTTTCTGTTCAAATCAGAGACTGGATATCTGTACCCACAGACTGGATATACACATCTACCCACAGACTGGATATACACATCTACCACATGGTACCCACATACTGGATATACACATCTACCGCATGGTACCCACAGATGTGTCCCAAGGATATACAATTAGCGGTATAATGGGAGACCCGTGCAAGGTATTACATATTAGCACTATATGGGAGACCCTGTCCCAAGGATATTACAATTAGCGTATAATGGAGACCCTGCCCAAGGAGATTACAATCTAGCGGTATAATGGGAGACCCTGTCCCAAGGAGATTACAATCTAGCGGTAATGGAGACCCTGTCCCAAGGAGATTACAATCTAGCGGTTATAATTGAGACCCTGTCCCAAGGAGATTACAATTCTAGCGGGATAAATGTGGAGATCCCTTCCCAGGAGTACAATCTAGTGGTATAATGGGAGACCCTGTCCCAAGGAGATTACAATCTAGCGGTATAATGGGAGACCCTGTCCTAAGGAGATTACAATCTAGCGGTATAATGGGAGACCCTGTCCCATGGAAATTACAATCTAGCGGTATAATGGGAGACCCTGTCCCAAGGAGATTACAATCTAGTGCTATAATGGGAGACCCTGTCCCAAGGATATTACAATCTAGTGGTATAATGGGAGACCCTGTCCCAAGGATATTACAATCTAGTGGTATAATGGGAGACCCTGTCCCATGGAAATTACAATCTAGCGGTATAATGGGAGACCCTGTCCTATGGATATTACAATCTAGCGGTATAATGGGAGACCCTGTCCTATGGATATTACAATCTAGTGGTATAATGGGAGACCCTGTCCTAAGGATA
>JAACNH010000051.1:137703-173698 GCA_019447015.1 Hymenochirus boettgeri | reverse complement strand
GATTACAATCTAGCGGTATAATGGGAGACCCTGTCCCAAGGATATTACAATCTAGTGGTATAATGGGAGACCCTGTCCCATGGATATTACAATCTAGCAGTATAATGGGAGACCCTGTCCCAAGGATATTAAAATCTAGCGGTATACTGGGAGACCCTGTCCCATGGATATTACAATCTAGCGGTATAATGGGAGACCCTGTCCCAAGGATATTAAAATCTAGCAGTTATTAAATGATTCCTGGGATTAATATCAATAATGGACACCAATTAGTTTGCACATTACGGATATAAAACCTTCTGTGAATTATAATTAAAGGACAACTCCACCCCCATAAGAACATCTTTTAGAAAGAATGGCCTCTTTAAAGTATGTTGATATATCATAGTTTATCCTATGAATTCATTACTGTATGCCTGCTATGCTTCTGGATGCCTCATGGAAACTGAGCAATTTAGAAACCTGTACTGAGCCTGTACTGAGCCTGAGCATGCTCAGAAGAGACAGACAGGGGATTAACATTCAGTCATTGGCTGTGATGTCAACTGTCAAATCCATAACATGTCCCAAGGAGATTACAATCTAGCGGTATAATGGGAGACCCTGTCCCAAGGAGATTACAATCTAGCGGTATAATGGGAGACCCTGTCCCAAGGAGATTACAATCTAGCGGTATAATGGGAGACCCTGTACCAAGGATATTAAAATCTAGCGGTATAATGGGAGACTCTGTCCCATGGATATTACAATCTAGCGGTATAATGGGAGACCGTGTCCCAAGGAGATTACAATCTAGTGGTATAATGGGAGACCCTGTACCTAATATAATGTCCAACAATCTATGGGGTAACCCACATACAATGTAACCTTATGTAAACTATACAAGGTAATAATTCATCTATGGTAAAACATGGGGAATGTCGAGTAAGGGTATAATTAGTCCCCAACTAATTGTAAACATACAAATTGGTAAAACGATGTACAACTATGGTAAACATACAAATATGGTAAAACTAGAGTTCACACACGATGGAAAACATACAATTATGGTAAAACTATACAGCGAGGGTAAAACAAAAATATGGTAAAACTATAGTACAAACTATTGTAAACAAATACAATAGGGTAAAACGATAGTACCCTATGGTCAACCACAAATATGGTAAACTCTGATAACCACTATGACCACATACAATTATGGTACACCATACATTATTGTACCACTATTACAACATGGAAACATACAATTTATGGTAAAACATAGTAACCACTATGGTAAAAAATACAAATATGGTAAAATATAGGTAACACTATTGTTAACATAGACAATTATTGTAAAACTAGTCCACACTATTGTAAAACATCCACTTATGGTAAAACTATACAACTATGGAAAACATCAATATGTTAACTATAGTGACAACTATGGTTAAACATCCATTATGTAAAACTATACAACAACTACTTGTAAAAAACATCCAATTATGTTAAAACGATATAACAACTATGTAAACATCAAATATGGTTAAAACTATCGTACACTATGGTCAACCAATACATTAATGGTAAAACTAGTACAACTATAATAATTGGTTAAAAACTAGGTACACGTATAGGTAAAACTAATAGGTACATACCTATGGTAAACACATTACAATTATGGTTAAAACTATAGTACGAACTAGTTAAAACATACCAATTATGGTAAAATAATTATTAAAACTTAGTACATCCTATGGTAACACATACAAATATGGGTAAACTAAGTACCACTAGGTAAAACATACAAATATGGTTAAAACTAGTGTACATACTGGAACATACAATTAGGGTAAAACTATAGTACAACTATGGTAACACATTACAATTATGGTAAGAAACTATCGTAACACGATGGTTAAAACATACAATTATGGTAAAAAACTTGACACTATAACAACTTATGGTACAAACTAGAGTCAATTGTAACAACTTATGGGAAATATAACTACTATGGTAAACAACATTAGGTAACACTAAGTACAACTATGGTTAAAACACTACAAATAGGTAACGGATTGGTAAAACACAATGGTAAAGAGTTACACTATGGTAAAACATACCAATTATGGTAAAACTAGAGTCAATTATGGTAACATACAATGATGGTTAAAACTATAGTACAACTATGGTAAACATACCAATTATGGTAAACTAGTACAATTAAACTATAGTAAATACTGTACAATATGGTCAAAAACAAAATGAAATAGTACAGACTATGGAACAACATACAATTGGTAAACTAGTACAACATGCGTAAAACAATACCAATTATGGTAAAACTATAAAGACAACTATGGTAAAACATACAAGTATGGGTAAAACTAGTACAACTTAAACTCAATGGTATATACACGATGTAAAATACAATATGGTAAAAACTCAGTATCAACTAGGTTAAAACAACAATTATGTAAAACTAGTACACTATGGTAAAAATCCAAACTATGGTGATAACATATAGTACAACTATGGTAAAACATATCAATTATGGTAAAAACTAGTACAACTTGGTAAAACTAAATATGGTAAAAACTATTAAACTATGTAAAACATACAATTATGGTAAAATCTAGTACAACTATGTAATACCAACTTCCTAGAGTGACACAGATTTCATGGAAATTAAAACGACATTATGTAAAACTAGTCCGTGTTAAAACTACATAGGTAAAAAGCTACGTAAACTATGTTGTAAACATACAAATATGGTTAAAACTTAATACAACATTGGTAAAAATCATAGTAAACTAAGTAATATGGTAAACACAATATAGTTAACTATAGTACAACTATGTAGAGTAAAACATACAATTATGGTAAAACATACAATTATGGTAACATAAACTATGGTAAACTAGATCATGATGTAAAACATACAATTATGGTAAAACTATAGTAACAACATGGTAAAAAATACAATTATGTAAAACTAGACACTATGGTAACACATAAACAATATAGGAAAACTAGTACAACTTATGGTAAAACATACAAATCTGGTAAAAACTAGTTACCACTATGGTAAAACTACCAAATATGGTAAAAATATACATATGTCTAAACATACATTATGGTGTAAAATCGTACACTTATGGTAAACAACATATGTTAAACATACACTATGGTAAACATACAATTCGGTTTTAATTGTAAAACTACTAATAAGTAACAACAATATATGGTAAAACTATATACAAACTATGCAAAACATAAATTATGGTCAAACATACAATATTGGTAAAACTAGACAATATGGTAAAACATACAATTATGTTAAAAACTATAGTAAACTATGGTACAACATTAAAATATGGTAACAAATAGTACAACTATGGTTAAACTCAAATATGGAAAACTAGTACAACTATGGTAAAACATACAATTATGGTTAAACAATACTATTACCTTTATATTCCATACATATGGTAAAAACATACCAATATGGTTAAAATTTAGTACAACTATTAACATACAATTATGGTAACTACAACTATGGAAAATTACATATGGTAAACATACATGAAACATACTATGGTAAAACTATAGTAACAACTATGTGGTAAAACATACAGTATGGTACAATATCCACTAATCCGTTCATAACATACTGTTATGAGTAAACACGGATTTCAACTAAAGATTATGGGGGTAAGTAAAACGAGCAATCTGTACAACTTATCAAGTATGGGGTTCAATGTACACTATGTAAACAAACAATTAGTACATCATATGATAAAACTAGAGTTACTACAATATGGTAACTGACAACTAGTGAAAACATGACAATAGTTAATAAAATAAGTACAACTATGGGTTAAACATACATAGAATAGTAAACTATAGTCCAAATTGGAAAACATACATGGTATTAGGTAAAAACTATGTGTTACAAAATACAATGTACACAACAACTCATGTTAAAACTACATACAATATGGAAAAAGACATAGTAAAATACATTGAGTAAACATCCACAAGTAAAACTGACATGGGGTAATAACATACACATAATGAAACTATAGTACCAACTATGTAACACTGGCATTATGGTAAAACATTACAAATTTTAATCAATAGGTAAAACTTATACAACTATGGTAAAACATACAATTGGATAAAACGATCGTACAACTATGGTAAAACCATAATTATGGGTAAAACTAGTACAAACTATGTAAAAACATACAAATATGGTTAACCTATGTCAACTAGGGGTAAAACATACAATTATGGTAAAACTAAGTACAACTGAACAACTTATGGTTAACTAGACAACTACTAAATTAAACTAGTCGTAAAATTATGATAACTTAAACTATGTAAAAATTACAATATGGTAAACACTTATACAACTAGGTTGTAAAACATACAATCTGTTAACTGGTAAAACATGTACAAACTATTACAAACTAATGTTGTAACACACACTATAGGAAACTAGACGTCAATTGGTAAAACCAAACAATTATGGTAAATAACTAACTAGTACAACTATGGTTAAACATTACAACTATGTGTAAAACTATTACAACTAGGTAAAACATAACAATATGGTTAACAACCAACTATTAAAATGTAAACAATGGTTACTATAATGGTGAAAACGTACAATTAGATTGTAAAAGACTATAGTACAATATGTAAAACATGACAATTATGGTAAAACTAGTACAACTATGGTAAACATACAATTATGGTAAAAATATAGTACAACTATGGTAAAACATACAATATATGGTTAAAACATATAGGTAACATACAATGAATGAGTCAATATGGAACCTACATATGGTTAAACACTAGTACAACTATGAGTAAAACATACAAATATGGTGTAAACTAGTAACACTATGTAAACCATTACAATTGGTAAAACTAGTACAAATATGGTAAAACATAAAATATGGTAAAAAAGTACACATTTAAAATGTACAACTAGGTTAAAACTACAATATTAACATCATTGGTAAAAACTAGTACACCAAATAGTGTAACAAGGTCGAAAATATGTTACAACTATTTAAAAATACAACTATGGTAAAAAACATATTTGGTAACATTATGGTTAAAACTGAGGTCACATATGGTGTAAAACATACAATATATGTTAAAACTATAGTAAAACTTTGTAAAACATACAATATGGTAAAACTAGTACACAACTTTATGGTTTAAAACATACCAAATATGGTAAACTATAGTACAAACTTCATGGTAAAACATCAATTATGGTAAACTATAGTAACACTAGTGCAGAAATACATAATGTAAAATTAGTACAACATGGCTAGTAAACAACATTATGGAAAACAACTATGTAAAATACAATTATGGTAAACTATAGTACAACTGTAACACATTTCGAAAATAGTACAACTATGGTCAAAATACAATATGAAAATAATGTACAATATGAGTAAAACTACATTGGTAAACCATACAACATTGGTAAAAATACAAGATGGTTTAACAGACTTAGTAAGATGGGTGTAACAACAATACATTATGGTCCAACCATACTTATGGTTAAAACATACAATATGGAAACTGGTCCATTAGGTAAAACACAAGTATGTATTACAACTAGGTACAAAACATACAAAGTATGGTAAATAACTAGTAACAGACTAATGGTAAACTAACATACTTGGGACCCATAAAAACAGTTCAAACTAGTGGGGTAAAACCTACACGTATGGTAATAAAAACTATGGACAACTATGGTAACAGTTAAAACATTACCAATTAAATGGTAAAACTAAGTACAACTATGGTAAAACTACAATGTATTGTAAACTAGTACAATTGGTAAAACATACAATTATGGTAAACTATATAAAACCTACTAGTAAAACAAGCATATGGAAACATACATTATGGTATAAAACTATTACAACTATGGTAAAACAACCAAATGATGGTAAAACTATAGTACAACTTGGTAAAACATCCAATTATGTAAAACTAGTACAATAAAACAATTATGGTAAAACATACAAATATGGTTAAAAACAAATAGGTAAAATGGTGACCACATGGAAACTTATGAACAATATGAGTACACTATAGTACAACTACTAGGGGCTTAGAGAAACTATGGTAACATACAATTATGGTAAACTAGTAAACTATGGTAAAACATACAAATATGGTAAAACTAAATAGTACAACTATGTAAAACATAAATATGGTAAAACTATAGTACAACTATGGTAAAAACATTACAATTATGTAAAACTAGTAACACTAGTTGTAAACTACAATTATGTGTAAACTAGTACAACTATGGTAAACATACAAATTATGGTACAACTATAGCACAATATGGTAAAACATCCAATTATGGTAAAACTAGTACAACTATTGGTAAAAATACAAATATGGTAAAACTTGCACTGAACATCATATGGTAAAAAGAACTAAGCCTATGGAAACAACTCAAGGATTGGAAAACTAGGTACAACTATGGTAAACATACAAATAGGTAAACTATAGTCCAACTTATGGTAAAAACATACAACTTAATGGTTAAAACTAAGTACAACTATGGTAAAACATACAATTATGGTAAAACTATACGTACACTTATGGTAAAACATCAATTATGGTAAAACTAAGTACAACTATGGTAAAACAACAAATATGGTAAACTATAGTCAACTAAGGAACATATTAGTAAATAGTCATATGGACAGAATATGGTAAAAACTAATATGGTAAACCACATCATATGGTAAAAAACATCACTATAACATATTCATAAAAGTAAACTAGGTTAAACATACAATTAATGTAAAACTAATGTAACAACATATGGTAAAACTACATATGGTACACATTAAAATAACAATCTGGTAAAACTGTACACATTGGTCTTTAGGTAACAACTATAGACAACTATGGTAAAAACATCACTTATGTAAACTAGTACACTATGGGTAAAACACACATATGGTACAATCTAGTACAACTATGGTAAAACATCTACAAAAAAAAAAATGGTAAAAACTAGTACAACCTATGTAAAAACAACAATTATGGTAAAACTATAGTAAACTATGGTAAAACATACAATATGTAAAATTCCTATAGTACAACTATGGTAAACATACATTATGGTAAACATAGTACAACTATGTATAAACACACATTTATGGTAACACCATAGGTAACAACAAGGTAAACTAGAGGTCAATTCTGGTAAAACAAAAAGAGGAAAACTATAGGTACAACTATGGTAAAACATACAATTATGGACAAACGTAGATAACCATTGCGCGTCTAAACCACACAACATTACGGTAAAACTACTACGTCAACATCATTCTGAAAATAATGTGTAAACTAGAAACATACAGAAATTTGGCTTAAAACTAGCATTGTCCAGAATCGGGGTAAAACATACAATTATGTTAAAACAAGAAAGAAAAGACATCATGAAACAGTAAATATGTAAACACATACATTATGGTAAAACAGTAACAAACAGGGGAAAACATACAATATGTTAATATGTAAACGGATGTAAGTACAATTGTACATATGGAAACAACTAGTAAATGTAAATATGGTAAAACTGGTATAGGGTAAACTCATACTACCTGGACGAGAAATAAAACATTGAACTACACTATTGCTCAACTAGCCAGTTAAAAAACATACACTATGAGTAAACATAGTTAAAACTTGACCTATGTAACAACAACATTGTTTAAAACTAGTACAACTGTAGAATAATAGTTAAAACTATAGTACAACTATGGTAAACACATACATTATGGTAAACTATGTACAACTGATGTGCAAACAACAATATGGTAAAACTAGTACAACTATGTCAAACATACAAATATGGAGAAACTGATCCATGGTAAACAACTATGTAAACTTATACAATATGTTTATTGGTAAAACTAATGTAAACTATAGTCAACTAGGTACTACTTGGTTACAACTATACAAAATGGTAAAAACATAATGTTAAAACTAAGTACACTCTGGTTACAACATACAAATATGGTAAACCTAGATCCAATCTATGGAACATACAAATAACACTTAATATGGTCAAAACTCATTAGTAACTATAGACAAATCTACGTGAGTTTAGGGAAACGACCATAGTAACATAATATGTGTTAAAACGAATTCACCCTAGCAAACAATGCATAAAAAATACAATTAGGTAATCCCGATAGTACAACTAGTAACATAACAATAGGTAATTAGCAAACTATGGTTAAAACTACAATTATGGTAAAACTAGTACAACTGATGGTAACAAACATACAAATAATGGTAAAACTAGTACAACTATGGTAAAACATACAACATGGTAAAAACATAGATACAATCATCACAGATTGAATGTACAATATGGTAAAACATATCAATTACCTGAGTTACCAACTGAGTACAACATATGGTTAAAAACATACCAAATATGGTAAAATCAGATAGTACAACTCTGGTACAACATTACAATGTATGGTAAACTATAGACACTAGTAAAACATCACTTGTAACTACGTACACATGAACTAATAAGTTATGGTAAAAACAGTACTATGTAAATAACAACTAGGTTAAAATCATAGAAACTGAGGCTAAAAACTATATGAAACGTAAACTATGGTTAAAACATACAATTATGGTAAAACTATGTACAACTATGGGTAAAACATACAATATAGGGTAAAAAACTAAGTAAAAGTAAACAACTATGGTTAAAAACAACAGAAAACCCATTGGTAAAAACTATAAGTACAAATTATGTAACAATAACATTATGGTAAAATATAGTACAAATATGGTAAAAACAACAATTATGGTTAAACATAACAATAGGTAAAACATCAATGAAAATATAATACAACGAACAAAATTATGGTTTAAAACTAGTACACTATGGTAAAACATACAATTATGGTAAAACTATAGAACAACTATGGTAAACATACAATTATGGTCTAACAACTATAGTAAAAATACAATATGGTAAAACTATTACAATTGGTAACTCTGGTTGAAAACTAGTACAACTATGGTAAAACATACAAATATGGTAAACTAGTACAACTAATTGGGTAAACATACAATTTATGGTACAACTAAGTCACAACTATGGTAAACATACATTAGGTAAACTAAATATGGTAAAACTCATTATGTCACTATACACTATGGTAAAATAAAACTGATGTATGGTAAAACTAGAGTCCAATATGTAAACATACAATTATGGTAAAACTATGGTACAAATCAATACAATTATTGTAAAACAGTCAACTATGGTAAAACACTACAATTATGGGTAAAACAGTACAACTTATGGTAAACACATACAAATTGGTAAAAAAAAACTAGTACAATATGGGTAAACATACAATTATGGTAAAACTATCGTACACTATGGTAAACATACAATATGGGTAAACTAGTAGTACAACTATGGTAAAACATAAAAATATGGTTAAAAACTAGTACAACGATGTAAACATACAATATGGTAAACTAGTAAACTAGGTTAAACAAACAATTATGGTAAAACTAGTACAACTATGTGGTAAATACATACAAATATGGTAAAACTATGAGTACCAACTATGGTAAACATACAATTATGGTAAAACTATGAGGTCGTACCAACTATTGTAAAAATACAATTATGTAAAACTATACACTAGGTAAAACATTACAATATGTAAAAACTAGTACAACTATGGTAAACATCAATTATGCGTAAAACTTAGTACACGACTATGGTAAAACATACAATGATGGTAAAAATAGTAGTCAAACTATGGTAAAACATTACAAATGGTAAACATGAGTCAACTATGTAAAACATACAATATGGGTACAACTTATAGTACAACTAATGGTAAAACATTCATTTGTACAAATTATGAACTGTAAAATAAATAGGTAAACTATGTACCATACAAATATGGTAAACACAATAGTGTACAACTATGGTACAACTATGGTAAAACACAATATGAAACATAATGATGGTAAACTATAGACAACTATGGTAAAACATACAATTATGTAAAACTAGACAACTATGGTAAAACATACAAGAATGGTAAAACTAGTACAACTATGGTAAAAAACATAAGTTCTGGTAAAACTAGTAGTACCCACTATGGTAAACAACCAGTACAAATATGGTAAAAATACAGTCACACTATGGTGTAATAAACATACAATTATGTGTAAAAAACGAGTATATGGTTAAATACAATTAAAAAACTATGGTAAAACAACAATTTATGGGTAAAACTAGAGTCCAATTATGTAAAACATACAATATATGGTAAAACTAGTACAACTATGGTAAAACATACAATTATGGTGTACAAACTAGAGTCAACTATGTTTAAAAACCACATATGTAATTGACAGTTAAAACATACTTAGCGAACTATTAACCAAACTATGGTAAACATCAATTATGGTAAAACTAGTACAACTATGGGTAAAACATACAATATGGTAAAAATAGTACAACTATGGTGAAAACATACAATGGTGAATAGGACTTGGAAAACTAAAAAGGTTAAAACAAGTCCTCCAATATGGTAAAAAATCATACAATGATGGTAAAACTAGTAGTACCAATCTTGGTAAACATACCAATTCTGGTAAAAATAGAACTATGGTAAAACATAAAACATTATGGTAAACTAGTACAACTATGGTAAAAACAATATGAAACATATGAGTACAATAGAGTAAATTTAAACATACAATTTATGTAAAACTAGATCACACTATGTGTAAAAACAAATGTAAACAGGTCAAACTATGGTAAAAACTACATGGTAAAATGACAACTATGTAAAACATACAATGTATGTAAAAACTAGTTACACTATGGTAAAACCATACAATTATGGTAAAAACTATGTACAACTATGGTAAAACATACAAAATGGTTAAATAGATAAACTATGGTAAACATACAAGTTATGGTAACACTAGTTACAACTATGGTAAAACATACAAATAGTGGTAAAACTAGATGTCAACTATGGTAAAACATACAATTGGTAAAATAACATAGTACAACTTGGTAAAACATACAATTTATGGTAAAAACTATAGTAACAATATGGTAAAAAAAAAAAAAACATATCATTATGGTAAACACCTAGTGACAAAACTATGGTAAAACATCCTATTTGGTAAAACTAGAGTTAAACTATGGTCAAAACATACAATTTGGTTCAAACTAAGTCAACAACTATGGTAAACATACATATGGTAACTATAGTAAACAACTATGGTAAAAACATACAATTAGGTAAAACTAGAGTCACAACTATTGGTAAACACTACCAATTATGGGATAATACTAGTACAAACTATGGTAAAACCTACAATTATGCGTAAACACTAGTCACAACTATGGTAAAACATACCAATATGGTTAAAAACTAATGTACACTATGGTAAAACATAACAATTATGGTAATAAACTATAGTGACAACTATGGTAACAACATACATTATGGGTAAAACTTAGTACCACTCATGGTAAAAAACATACAAATATGGTACAACTTAGTACAACTATGGTAAAACATACAATATGGTAAACTAGTACAAACTTGGTTAAAACATACAATTATGGTAACAACTTGTACAAACAGGTAAAACATACATATTATGTAAAACATAGTATCAACCTATGGTAAAAACATACAATTATGGTAAAACTGTACAACTATGGTAAAACATACACTTAGTGTATAAAACTAGTACAAACATGGTAAAACATACAATTATGGTAAAACATGTAACAACTATGGTTACAACATACACATTAGTTGGTCTAAACTTATTTTAAGTAACATCTATGGTAAACATACAATTATGGTAAAACTAGAATACAAACTATGGTAAAACATACAAATAGGTGTAAACGAAACATACTAAAGTATCATACATATGTGGTAAACACATACAATTATGGTAAAAAACTAGTACAACTATGGCAAAACTACATATGGTAAAACAAGTACAACTTGTGTAAAACCTATGGACTAGTTACAACTAGGGTAACACCATACATTGATGTAAAAACTATGTACAACATGAAAACATACATATGGTAAAACTATGTCATATGGTAAAAACATATTAGAGTAAACCACTAGGTAAACATACAATATGGGTTTAAAACTAGTCAACTATGGTAAAACATACAAATATGGTAAAATAGTACAACTAGGTAAAACATACAATTATGGTAAAACTAGTAAACTATGGAACAACCTACAATCTGGTAAAACTATAGTTACAACTATGGTAAAACATACAATTATGGTACAAACTATAGTACAACCTTGGTAAAACATACAATTTATGGTAAAACTATACCACTAGTAAAACATACAATATGTAAAAACGATCTACAATATGGTAACATATGTAAAACTAGTACAACATGGTAAAACATAACTTATGGTAAAATATAGTACAACTATGGTAAAACATACAATTATGGTTACAACTAGTAACAGAACACTTATCAATTATGGTAAAACTAGAGCCAACTATGGGAAAACCATACAAAGTATGTAGTCATGTAAAACTACATAGTACATAGCTATGGTTAAAAACATACATTAGGTAAAACAGGACAACTAGGTGGTCAAACAACAATATATGGTAAAAACTATCTACAACTATGGTAAAACATACAACATATGGTTAAACTATAAGTACAACTATGGTAAAACATACAATTATGGTAACTTAGTACAAACTATGGTAAACATACAATTGTATGGTAAACTAGTACACTATGGTAAAACTGACATACAATGGTAAACTAGTAACAAAAATATGGTAAACATATCAATTAATGGTGAAAAATACCTATAGTAAAACTACATGGCAAACCATAGCCACTTATGGTAAAACTGGTACAAACTATGGTAAAACATAAATATGGTAAAACTAGTACAACTTGGGTAAAAAATACATATGGGTGTTAAACTAGTACAACTATGTAAAAAACATCCATTATGGTTTTTTTTAAAAACTAGTACAAACATATGGTAAAACATACAATTATGGTGTAACAACTAGTACAACTATGTCAAACATACAATATTATTAAACAGTACAAAAACTATGGTAAACGCACATTACATACATTATGTGTTACCGGCCATAACTATATACACTCATCGTACAACAGCACAATTATGGTAAATAACTCAATGTACAAGCTATGGTAAAAAACATACAAATATGGTTAAAAAACTTAGTACAACTATGGTAACACATACAATTATGGTAAAACTAGGTACAAACTATAGGTAAACATACAATTATGATATATAACCTATGTAAACATGTACAACATTGGTAACAATAGTAAAACTAGTAAAAGTGGTAAAACATACAATATAGGTAAAACTAGTACAACACTATGGTAAAACATACACAATATGGTAAAACAGCTAGTACAACTATGGGTAAACACCTACAAATTATGGTGAAAACTATAGTACAAAACTATGGTAAAACATCTGGATTATAGTTGTAAAGAACCTAGTTATAATTATTTTATGGTAAAACATGAAATGCGGTAAAAACTAGGTAAACATACCTATATAAAATCCATACAATTATGGGTAATAACTAGGACAACTGAAGGTAAAACATACAACTCAAGGTTAAAGGGTGGTACAACTATGTTAACAACATTTTATGTAAATAGAATAACTTAGGCAAATACTAGGAAGCTATGCTAAACATCATGTAAAGACACTACATTGTAACAATAGGACACTATCTGTACAAACTATCAATTAGGTTAACAGTTCAATACCTACTAGTAAAACTAGGTAAACATCAAGGAAATGTCCATAGGTAAAACTATTGAGTTAAACAACGAACTTGAGTAAAACACATAGAACTAGTACACTATGGTAACTACATAGAAAGTACAACTATGGTAAAAACAATACAATATATGGAACATCAATGATGTAAACTAAATGGTAACATACATATGGTAAACTAGTAACACATGGTAAAAATCATTAGTAAAAACTAGTAACAACTGATGGAATACAAACAGTAAAACTAGTACTATGGAAAATCCAATGGCTTACAAACTATTAGTACAACTATGGTAAAAAACATACAATTGTAAATGTAAAAGGTAAAACTACAATGGTAAACAGAAACTATGGTAAAACATACACATGATGGTAAAATAGTACAACTAGGTAAAACAACAAATATGGTAAAACTATACAAACTATGTAAAACATACAATTGGGTAAAACTAGTACACTATGGTAAGACCACATATAAACAGTACAACTATTTACATTGGTAAAACTAGTACAAAACTATGGTAAAACATGACAATTAAGGTAAACTAGTACAACATGGTAAAACATACAATTATGGTAAAACTTAGTACCAACCTATGGTAAACATCACATATATGGGTAAAACTAGAGCCAACTATGGTAAAAACATACAATTATGGTAAAACTAGTACAACTATGGTAAAACATACAATTGGGAAACTATCTAGGTAAACATACATAGTAACATCATATGTAAACATACAAATATGGTAAAACGAGTACAACTATGGTAAAATCAATACAATTGGTAAAAACTAGTACAACCTATGTCTAAAAAACATATAAAACTAGTACAATAGGGTAAAAACATCATTGAAACAAACACTATGGTTAAAACATACAATTATGACTAGAAAGTAAAACATACATTAGGTAAAACTATCGCAATGTAAAACATACAATTGAACTTGACAACTTGTAACATACATGAAACTAGTACAAACATGGTCAAAACAATAAAAACAAAACTATGGTTAAAAAACATTCAATTGTAATAAACTAGAACAATATGGTAAAACATACTAATTTAGTACGACAAAGGTAAAACTACATTGTAAACTAGACTATGGTAAAAATACAAAATTAGGGTAAAAACTAGTACAACTTTGGTAAAACCATACAAATTATGGATAACGATACACTATGGTAAACACTACAATTATGGTAAACTTAGTACAATTGTACACATAATATGTAAATGTAAACAGAAACATACATATTATGTAAAACGAGTACAACTATGTAAAACATGACAATTAATGGAAAACTTAGTACACTATGGTAAAACATCATCCATGTAACGGTACAACTTAGTAACATACTATGTAAAATAGTCAAACCTTATAACATCAATTATGGACAACTAGTACAAATTAGGTAAAAACAACCAATTTATGGTAAAAACTAGTACAACAAAACATTAAGTGGTAAAAACAGTACTAGAAAAATAAAATTGGTAAAACTAGTTACAAACTATGTAAACATACAATTTATGTGATAAACTAGAGTCCAACTATGGTAAACACATAACATTATGGAAAACTAGAGTACAACTATGGTAAAAACATACAATTTGGTAAAACCTAGTACAACTATGGTACAAACATACCAATATGGTAAACACTTAAGTCCAACTATGTAAAACATACAATATGGTTAAAACTAGTCCCAACTATGGTAAACACATACAATTATGGAAAAACACTATAGTACAAACTATTGGTAAAACATACACATTATTGGTAAAATAGTACACAACTATGGTAAAAACATACAATTAATGGTTTTAAACTAGGTACAACTCTTGGTAAAACGATACAATATGGTAAAACTAGTACACTATGGTTAAAACATACAAACTATGGTTTAAAACTAGAGTCCAACTATGGTAAAAAACATACAAATATGGTAAAAGCTTAGGCCAATAGGTTAAACACAACTTTATGGTAAAAACATGACAATTATGGTAAAAACCAATCCATTGTACATACATATGGCAACACTAGGTAAAAACTCACAATTATGGTAAACCTAGAGTCCAATGTAAAATCACAATTTAAACAGTCAAATGGTAAACATTACAATGATGGTAAAACTAGTACAACTATGGTAAAACAATACAATTATGGGTAAAAACTAGTACAATAATTGGTAAACATACAATATATGGTTAAAACACTAGTACAACTATGGTAAACCATACACAATTATGGTAAAACTACGTAAACGAGGTAAAACATACAAAATTAAATATTAATGGTAAACCATACAAATTGTTAAACTAGCAAACTATGGTAAAACATACAATTATGGTAAAACTAGAGTCCAAACTATGTGTAAAACATATCAAATATGTAAACAGAGCCAACTATGTAAAAACATACAATTTATGGTAAACTAGGTCAATTTATGGTACACATACAATTATGGTAAAACTATAGTAAACTATGGTAAAACATACAAATATGGTAAAAACCTATGCGTACAACTAGGTGTTTAAAACATACAAATTGGAACTAGTACAAACTAGGTAACAACATACTTATGGTAAAACTAGAGTCCATTATGGTACAAACATACAATTTAATGGCACAACTATGGTAAAACATACAATTATGGTAAAACTAGAGTCCAATTATGGTAATTAAACAACAAGGTGGTAAAAACTAGTAACAACTATGGTAAAACCGACATTATGGTAAAACTAGTACAACTATGGTATAAACATACAATTATGGGTAAAACTATAGTACAACTATGGTAAACATACAAATAATGTAAAACTAGTACAACTATGGTAAAACATACAAATATGGTAAAACTAGTACAACTATGGTAAAACATACAATTATGGTAAAACTAGAGTCCAACTATGGTAAAACATACAAATATGGTAAAACTAGAGTCCAACTATGGTAAAACATACAATATGGTAAAACTAGAGTCCAATTTTGGTAAAACATACAATTATGGTAAAACTATGGTAAAACATACAATTATGTAAAACTAGAGTCCAATTATGTAAAACAATACAATTATGGTTCAAAACTAGTACAACTATGGTAAAACATACAATTATGGTAAAAACTATAGTACAACTAGGTAAAACATACAAATATGGTAAAAACTAGTACAACTATGGTAAAACATACAATTATGGTAAAACTATAGTACAACTATGGTAAAACATACAATTATGGTAAAACTATGGTAAAACATACAATTATGGTAAAACTATGGTAAAACATACAATTATGGTAAAACTATGGTAAAACATACAATTATGGTAAAACTATGGTAAAACATACAAATATGGTCCAACTACGGTACAACTATGGTAAAAGTGCAGTATGCCTAAATTGAAACTATGATAAAACTGTACAAATATGGTGAAACTTACGGTAGAACTACGGTGACTTTAGGAAAAAGCGTGGTCATGTTGGTAAAGCTACGGTTCAGTTGGGTAGTTTTTGCTGTCACCAATTTAGTGAATATCAATGTCGTGTCAATTAGACGGGGGAAGGTGTTTCTGATGTTAATTCTGTGTTTTTACCCCTTTTTTCAAGCTGATAAAACTCCATTACCACGGATTGCCGTAGATTGCAAGCTCTTTGGGTCAGTGTCAAATGCTCCGCATTTAGTCACCAGCTCCTCTCTTTTTAAAGGGCACAATAACCAGGAGGGCTGTAAGGACTACTCCCCTGTAATTGGTTGAATTGTAAGATATAAACCGATGTTAGACCATTGGGCTGCCCCTCCTTTGTTACCATGATCCTTGACTGGTGATGTCACCCTATTCAGTCTATGAAGATCTTGTCATATGTTAAGTTTCCAGATAGAAGGTTCACCTGCAGCAAAGGTCATGGGAAGAGAGGAGAAACAGCCCCAACTGGCGTCCATATTCCATCTAGATGGGAGGTCCCCACCCATCATCATTTAATTGAACACAGGGCAATATTGGGGCGGATAAGCTATATATAAATGATACTATATATAATTATTTTACTATTATTGTTATAGTGATATCCAGTATATAGTATTGTAAGTATTAAATTATATTATATCATGCTATGATATTTAGTATATCATACATAGTTATAGTATTTATTTACTAGTTATTAGTATTATATTGATAGATATAAGAATAGTATGATTATATTTCTATGCAGATTTAATAGGTACTAGCTATATTATATATGTTAGTATCGTATACCGAGTTATTAGAGAGTAGTAGTTTATTAGTTAGTAATATATTATCTAGTTAGTTAGTAGATTAGTTATCGTATTGCTTATTATTAGTAGTGTATTATCAGTTATTAGTTATTATTATATAGATAGTCAGTATGGTATTAGGTCATATTATATATTAGTATTATTAAGGTTATCAGTATGAGTAATCTTTATTAAAGCTATTATTATATTATAGTAAGTATATTATCATTATTATATATTATGATTATTATATATTATAGTATTATTATTATCATATGTTATTACATTATTATTATTATTACATATTATTTACATATTAATTATGATTATAAAATCATGATGTATAATCAATAATATACATAATTATTATCATTATGATTATTGATTATTATTATTATTAGTATTATTATCATTATTGTTATTATCATTATTATTATTATTATTATTTTTATTATTCATATCTATTATTATTATTATTATTATTACCAGTATTGTTATCTATTATTATTATTATTATTATTATTATTTATTACTATTATTATTTGGTATTATTTTTATTGTTATTATAACCCCAGAGCTGCTAATATTGGATGTCTTCCTCCTGTCCCACCCGTTATCTGTCTGTCTGAGTTGAACTGCAGGAGTGAATGACTGACGGAAATCTATAATGTGACATGTTCACTGTCCTTATCCCCCTCCCCCACCACAACGCCCTCTGACCTGTAAGGTTAACATCACTGATTACATCCCAGGCGGGGTGGGGGGGGGGGGGTTGAACTGGGATTTCCAGGTGGAAATTGTCTATTTAGGAGAAATAAATGAGGGAAGATCCACTGTCTATAAACACAATGTAACACCCTGCTCACTAATAATCACCAGGAAATGTTCACCACTGTCTATAAACACAATGTTACACCCTGCTCACTAATAATCACCAGGAAATGTTCACCACTGTCTATAAACACAATGTTACACCCTGCTCACTAATAATCACCAGGAAATGTTCACCACTGTCTATAGACACAATGTTACACCCTGCTCACTAATAATCACCAGGAAATGTTCACCACTGTCTATAAACACAATGTTACACCCTGCTCACTAATAATCACCAGGAAATGTTCACCACTATAAACACAATGGAACACCCTGCTCACTAATAATCACCAGGAAATGCTCACCACTGTCTATAAACACAATGTTACACCCTGCTCACTAATAATCACCAGGAAATGTTCACCACTGTCTATAAACACAATGTTACACCCTGCTCACTAATAATCACCAGGAAATGCTCACCACTGTCTATAACACAATGTTCACACCCTGCTCACTAATAATCAACCAGGAAATGTTCACACTGTCTATAACACAATGTTACAACCCTGCACAATAATCACCAGGAAATGCTCACCACTGTCTATAAACACAATTTACACCCTGCTCACTAATAATCACCAGAATGCTCACCACTGTCTATAAACAAGATGTTACACCCTGCTCACTAATAATCACCAGGAAAATGTTCACCACTGTCTATAAACACAATGTTACACCTGCTCACTATATCACCAGGAAATGCTCACCACTTCTAAAACACCAATGTTACACACCCGCTCACTAATAATCACCAGAAATGTTCACCACTGTCTATAAACACAATGTTATAAACCCTGCTCACTAATAATCACCAGGAAATGTTCACCACTGTCTATAGACACAATGTTCACCCTGCTCACTAATAATCACCAGGAAATGTTCACCACTGTCTATAGACACAAAGTTACACCCTGCTCACTAAATATCACCAGGAAATGTTCACCACTGTCTATAGACACAAGTTAACACCTGCTCACTAATAATCACCAGGAAATGTTCACCACTGTCTATAGACACAAAGTTACAACCCTGCTCACTAATAATCACCAGGAAATGTTCACCCTTTCTATAAACACATGTTACACCCTGCTCACTATAATCACCAGGAAATGTTTCACCACTGTCTATAGACACATGTTACACCCTGCTCACTAATAACACCAGGAAATGTTCACCACTGTCTATAAACACATGTTACAAACACCCTGCTCACTAATAATCACAGAAAGTTCACCACTATAAACACAATGAACACCCTGCTCACTATAATCACCAGGAAATGCTCACACTGTCTATAACACAATGTTACACCCTGCTCACTAATAATCACCAGGAAATGTTCACCACTGTCTATAACAACACAATGTTACAACCAAACTACCCTGCTCACTATAATCACCAGGAAATGCTCACCACTGTCTATAAACACAATGTTACACCCTGCCACTATAATCACCAGAAATGTTTCACCACTGTCTATAAACACAATGTTACACCCATGCTCACTAATAATCACCAGAAATGTCACCACTGTCTATAACACAATGTTACACCCTGCTCACTAATAACACCAGGAAATGCTCACCACTGTCTATAAACACAAGTTACACCCTGCTCACTAATAATACACCAGAAATGTTCACCACTGTCTATAAACACAATGTTAACCCTGCTCACTAATAATCACCAGGAAATGTTCACCACTCTATAAACACAATGTTACACAACACCCCTGCTCACTAATAATCACCAGGAAAGTTCACCCCTGTCTATAAACACAATGTTATAACCACTGCTCACTAATAATCACCAGGAAATGTTCACCACTTCTATAGACACAATGTTACAACCTGCTCACTAATTCACCAGAAATGTTCACCACTGTCTATAGACACAAATGACACACCCGGCTCACTAATAATCACCAGGAAATGTTCACACATGTCTATAGACACAGTAAACACCCTGCTCACTAATAATCCCCAGGAATTCTCACCCTGTCTATAGACACATGGAACACCCCTGCTCACTAATAATACACCAAGAAATGTTCACCACTGTCTAGACACAATGTTACACCCTGCTCACTAATAATCACCAGAAATGTTCACCACTGTCTATAGACACAAATGTTACACCCTGCTCACTAATATCACCAGAAAGTTCACCATGTCATAACACAAGTTACCCCTGCCACTAATAACACCAGGAAATGTTCACCACTGTCTATAGACACAATGTAACACCCTGCTCACTAATAATCACCAGGAAATGTTCACCACTGTCTATAAACACAATGTTACACCCTGCTCACTAATAATCACCAGGAAATGTTCACCACTGTCTATAGACACAATGTTACACCCTGCTCACTAATATCACCAGGAAATGTTCACCACTGTCTATAGACACAAAGTTACACCCTGCTCACTAATAATCACCAGGAAATGTTCCACCACTGTCTATAGACACAATGTAACACCCTGCTCACTAATAAACACCAGGAAAGGTTTACCACTGTCTATAGACAAAATGTAACACCCTGTTCATTAATAATCACCAGAAAATGCTCACCACTGTATATAGACACAATGTTACACCCTACTCACTAATAATTACCAGAAAATGCTCACCACTGTCTGTAGACACAATGTTACACCCTGCTCACTAACAATCACCAGGAAATGTTCACCAATGTCTATAGACACAATGTAACACCATGCTCACTAATAAACACCAGGAAATGTTCACCACTGTCCATAAACACAATGTAACACCCTGCTCACTAATAATCACCAGAAAATGTTCACCATTGTCTATAGACACAATGTAACACCCTGCTCACTAATAATCACCAGGAAATGTTCACCACTGGGACAGTCAGCATTAAACACCTGTTACAGGCAGATCAACAGATACACACACACAGACAGATACACACAGACCAATAGATACACATAGACTGATACACACAGACCGACAGATACACAGGCAGAAAGATACACACAGACTAACAGATACACACAGACTGAAAGATACACACAGACAGATACATACAGACAGAAACATACAGGCCGACAGATACACACAGACAGAGACATACAGGCCGGCAGATGCACAGAGACAGATACACACAGACAGATAAACACAGACTGACAGACACACACAGACTGACAGATACACACAGATCGACAGATACACAGAGACCATTTACAATCTAGCAGTATAATGGGAGACGCTGTACCATCTATATTACAATCTAGCGGTATAATGGGAGACCCTGTCCCATGGATATTACAATCTAGCAGTATAATGGGAGACCCTGTACCAAGGAGATTACAATCTAGCGGTATAATGGGAGACCCTGTCCCAAGGAGATTACAATCTAGCGGTATAATGGGAGACCCTGTCCCATGGATATTACAATCTAGCAGTATAATGGGAGACCCGGTCCCATGGATATTATAATCTAGCGATATAATGGGAGACCCTGCCCCATGGATATTACAATCTAGCGGTCTAATGGGAGACCCTGTCCCATGGATATTATAATCTAGCGGTATAATGGGAGACCCTGTCCCAAGGATATTACAATCTAGCGGTATAATGGGAGACTCTGTCCCATGGATATTACAATCTAGCGGTATAATGGGAGACCCTGTACCATGGATATTACAATCTAGCAGTATAATGGGAGACCCTGTACCATGGATATTACAATCTAGCGGTATAATGGGAGACCCTGTTCCATGGATATTACAATCTATCGGTATAATAGGAGACCATGTCCCATGGATATTACAATCTAGCAGTATAATGGGAGACCCTGTCCCAAGGAGATTACAATCTAGCGGTATAATGGAGACCCTGTTCCATGGATATTACAATCTATCGGTTAGGAGACATGTCCAGGATATTACAGCCAGTATGAACCCTGCCAAATTACAATCGGTAATGAAGCTGTCCAATTTCAATCCTATGAAGTGACTGTCCAGATATCAATCTAGGTAATGGAGACCCTGTCTCATGATATTACAAATCTATGGTGATGGAGACTGACCTGAAACATTAGCGTAAATGACGCCCTGGTACCTGGATGAATTACAATCTAGCGTATAAATGGGAGACCCTGTCACCATGGATATTACAATCATCTAATAATGGAGACCCTGTCCATGGATTTACAATCCAGCATTATAATGGGAGACCCTGTCCCATGGATATTACAATCTAGCGGTATATGGAGACCCTGTCCCCCAGAGATTTCATCTAGGGTAAGATAATGGGAGCCCTGTACCATGGAGATTACAATCTAGCAGTATAATGGGAGACCCTGTTCACTGGATATAACAATCCTAGCGGTATAATGGGAGACCCTGTCCCAAGGATATTACAATCTAGGGTATATATGAGGACCCTGTCCCAGGATATTACAATCTAGCAGTATAATGGGAGACCCTTCCCCAAGGAGATTACAATCTATGGTATAATGGGAGACCCTGTCCCCATGGATATTACAATCTAGGCGGTATAATGGGAGACCCTGTCCCCAAGGAGATTACAATCTAGCGGTATAATGGGAGACCCTGTCCCAAGGAGATTACAATCTAGCGGTATAATGGGAGACTCTGTCCCAAGGAGATTACAATCTAGCGGTTTAATGGGAGACTCTGTCCCAAGGAGATTACAATCTAGCGGTATAATAGTGGCCCTGTCCCGAGGAGATTACAATCTAGCGGTATAATGGGAGACCCTGTCCCATGGATATTACAATCTTACGGTTAATGGAGACCCTGTTTCAAGGAATTACAATCTAGCGGTATAATGGTGAACCCTTGTCCCAAGTATATTACAATCTAGCTTGTATAATGGGAGACCCTGTCCCAAGGATATTACAATCTAGTGGTATAATGGGAGACCCTGCCCAAGATATTACAATCTAGCGGTAATGTGAGACCCGTCCTTGAGATTCAAATCTAGCGGTATAATGGGAACCCTGTCCCAAGTATTACAATCTAGCGGTATAAGGGAGACCCTGTCCCAAGTAATTACAATCTAGCGTATAATGGGAACCCTGTCCCAAGGAGATTACATCTAGCGGTATAATGGAGACCATGTCCCAAGGAGATTACATCTAGCGGTATATGGGAGACCCTGTCCCAGGATGATTACAATCTAGCGGTATAATGGAGACCCTGTCCCAAGGATATTACATCTATGCGGTATAATGGGAGACCCTTTCCAAGAAATTACAATCTAGCGGTATAATGGGAGACCCTGTCCCCAAGGATTTACAATCTAGCGGTATAATGGGAGACCCTGTCCCAAGGATATTACAATCTAGCAGTATAATGGGAGACCCTGTCCCATGGATATATAATCTAGCGTGTATAATGGGAGACCCCTGTCCCAAGGAGAGTTACAATCTAGGCAGTATAATGGGAGACCCTGTCCCATGGATAGTACAATCTAGCAGTATAATGGGAGACCCTTCCCAAGGATATTACAATCTAGCAGTATAATGGAGACCCTGTCCCATGGATATTACAATCTACTGTATAATGGGGAACCCTGTCCCTGGATATTATAATCTAGCGGTATATTATGGGAGACCCTGTTCCCAAGGTATATTACAATCTAGCGGTATAATGGGAGACTCTGTCCCATGGATATTACAATCTATGCGTATAATGGAGACCCTTCCAAGATATTACAATATAGCGGTATAATGAGGAACCTGTCCCAAGGGATTACAATCTAGCGTATAATGGGAGACCCTGTCCCATGGATATTACAATCTAGCGGTATAATGTGAGACCCTGTCCCCAAGGAGATTACAATCTCGGTATAATGGGAGACCCTGTCCCACGAGAATTACAATCTAGCAGTATAATGTGAGAACTGTCCCATGGATATATAATCTAGCGGTATAATGGAGACCCCTGTCCCAAGGAAATTACAATCTACGGTTAATGGGAGACCCTGTCCAAGGAGATTACAATCTAGCGGTATATAAGGGACCCTGTCCCATGGATTTACAATCTAGCGGTATAATGGGAACCCGTCCCATGGATGATATAATCTAGCGGTATAATGGGAGACCCTGTCCCAAGGAGATTACAATCTAGCGGTATAATGGGAGACCCCTGTCCCAAGGAGAATTACATCTAGCGGTATAATGAGACCCGTCCCATGGATACATCTAGCGTATAAATGGGAGACCCTTCCCATGGATATTACAATCTAGCGGTATAATGGGAGACCCTGTCCCAATGAGATTAACAATCTACAGTATAATGGGAGACCCTTTCCCATGGAGATTACAATCTAGCGATATAAATGGGAGACCTATACATGGATATCAATCTAGCGGTATAATGGGAGACCCTGTCCCAAGGAGATTACATCTAGCGGTATAATGGAACCCTGTACCATGGATATTACAATCTAGCGGTATAATGGGAGACCCTGTCCCATGGATATTACAATCTAGCGGTATAATGGGAGACCCTGTACCATGGGTATTATAATCTAGCGGTATAATGGGAGACCCTGTACCATGGATATTACAATCCAGCATTATAATGGGAGACCCTGTCCCATGGATATTACAATCCAGCATTATAATAGGAGACCTTGTCCCATGGATATTACAATCCAGCATTATAATGGGAGACCCTGTCCCATGGATATTACACTCTAGCGGTATAATGGGAGACCCTGTCCCATGGATATTACAATCCAGCATTATAATGGGAGACCCTGTCCCATGGATATTACAATCTAGTGGTATAATGGGAGACCCTGTACCATGGATATTACAATCTAGCGGTATAATGGGAGACCCTGTACCATGGAAAATTAACAATCTAGCGGATAATGGGAGACCCTGTCCCATGGATATTACATCCACATTATAATGGGAGACCCTGTCCCATGGATATTACAATCTAGCGTATAATAGGAGACCCTGTCCCATGGATATTACAATCCAGCATTATAATGGGAAGACCCGTCCCATGGATATTTACAATCTAGTGGTATAATGGAGAACCCTGTTCCATGGATATTAAATCTAGCGGTATAATGGGAGACCCTGTACCCATGGAGATTCCAATCTAGCGTATAATGGGAGACCCTGTCCCATGATATTACAATCCAGCATTATAATGGGAGACCCTGTCCCTGGATATTACAATCTAAGCGTTATAATGGGAGACCCGTCCCAAGGATATTCAATCTAGCATTAATAATGGGAGACCCTGTCCATTGGATATTATATCTAGCGGTATAATGGAGACCCTGTCCCCAAGGAGATTACACTGCTGGTAATAATGGGAGACCCTTTCCCAAGGAGATTACAATCTAGCGGTTAACTGGGAGACCCTGTCCCCATGTATTACACAATCTAGCGGTAAATGGGAGACCCGTGTCCCATGGATATTATAATCTAGCAGTCTAATGGAGACCCTGTCCCAAGGAGATTACAATCTAAGCGGTATAAATGGGAGACCCCTGTCCAAGGATATTACAATCTAGCGGTAAAATGGGAGCCCTTCCCATGGATATTACAATCTAAGCGGTATAAATGGAACCCTGTTCCATGGATATTACAAGTACGGTTATGGAGACCCTGTCCCCATGGATATTACATCTAGCGTATAATGGAGCCCTGTCCCATGGAGATTACAATCTAGCGATATAATGGGAGAACCTATACCATGGATATACAATCTAGCGGTTAATGGGAGACCCGTCCCAAGAGATTACAATCTAGCGGTATAATGGGAGGACCTTGTACCATGGATATTACAATCTGCGGTATAAATGGGAGACCCTGTCCATGGATATTATAATCTAGCGGTATAATGGGAGACCCTGTACCATGGATATTATAATCTAGCGGTATAATGGGAGACCCTGTACCATGGATATTACAATCCAGCATTATAATGGGAGACCCTGTCCCATGTATTTACATCCAGCATTATAATAGGAGACCCTGTCCCATGGATATTACAATCCCATCATATAATGGGAGACCCTGTCCTGGATATTACAATCTAGGTAATGGGAGACCCTGTCCCATGGATATTACATCCAGCATTATAATGGGAGACCCTGTCCCATGGATATTACAATCTAGTGGTTATAATGGGAGACCCTGTACCATGGATATTACAATCTAGCGGTATAATGGGAGACCCTGTACCATGGAGATTACAATCTAGCGGTATAATGGAGACCCTGTCCCATGGATATTACAATCCAGCATTATAATGGGAGACCCTGTCCCATGGATATTACAATCTAGCGGTATAATAGGAGACCCTGTCCCTGGATATTACAATTCAGCATTATAATGGGAGACCCTGTCCCATGGATATTACAATCTAGTGGTAGAATGGGAGACCCTGTACCATGGATATTACAATCTAGCGGTATAATGGGAGACCCTGTACCATGGAGATTACAATCTAGCGGTATAATGGGAGACCCTGTCCCATGGATTTACCAATCTAGCGGTATAATAGAGACCTGTTCCCATGGATTATTCAATCCAGCATTATAATGGGAGACCCTGTCCCATGGATATTACAATCTAGTGGTAGAATGGGAGACCCTGTACCATGGATATTACAATCTAGCAGTATAATGGGATAACCTGTACCATGGAGATTACAATCTAGCGGTATAATGGGAGACCCTGTCCCATGGATATTACAATCCAGCATTATAATGGGAGACCCTGTCCCATGGATATTACAATCTAGCGGTATAATGGGAGACCCTGTCCCAAGGAGATTACAATCTAGCGGTATAATGGAGATCCTGTCCCAAGGAGATTACAATCTAGCGGTATAATGGGAGACCCTGTACCAAGGAGATTACAATCTAGCGGTATAATGGGAGACCCTGTCCCATAGATTACAATCATGCAGTATAATGGGAGACCCTGTCCCATGGATATTACAATCTAGCATGTATAATGGTAGACCCTGTCCCAAGGATAGTATACAATCTAGCAGTATAATGGGAGACCCTGTCCCATGGATATTACAATCTACGCGGTAAATGGGAGACCCTGTACCATGGATATTAAACATCTAGCGGTATACATGGGAGACCCTGTACCATGGAGATTACAATCTAGCGGTATAAGGGGAGACCCTGTCCCATGGATATTACAATCCAGCATTATAATGGGAGACCCTGTCCCATGGATATTACAATCTAGCGGTATAATAGGAGACCCTGTCCCATGGATATTACAATCCAGCATTATAATGGGAGACCCTGTCCCATGGATATTACAATCTAGTGGTAGAATGGGAGACCCTGTACCATGGATATTACAATCTAGCGGTATAATGGGAGACCCTGTACCATGGAGATTACAATCTAGCGGTATAATGGGAAACCCTGTCCCATGGATATTACAATCATAGCGGTCATATAGGAGACCCTGTCCCATGTGATATTGTGCAATCCAGCATTATAATTGGGAGAACCCTTTCCCATGGATATTACAATCTATTGTAGAATGGTGGAGACCCGTACCATGGATATTACAATCTAGCGGTATAATGGGGAACCCTGTACCATGGAGATTACAATCTAGAGGTTAATGGGAGACCCTGTCCCATGGATATTACAATCCGCATTATAAGGGAGACCCTGTCCCATGGATATTACAATCTAGCGTATAATGGGACCCTGTCCCAAGGAGATTACAATCTAGCGTATAATGGGAGATCCTGGTCCCAGGAGATTACAATCTAGCGGTATAATGGAGATACCCTGTACCAAGGAGATTACAATCTAGCGGTATAATGGGACCCTGTTCCCAAGGAGATGACAATCTAGCAGTATAATGGAGACCCTTCCCATGGATATTACAATCTAGCAGTATAATGGAGAACCCTGTCCCAGGATTTACAATTTAGCAGTATAATAGGAGACCCTGTCCCATGGATATTACAATCTAGCGGTATAAATGGGAGACCCTGTCCTATGGATATTATAATCTAGCGGTATAATGGGAGACCCTGTCCCAAGGATATTTCATCTAGCGGTATAATGGAGACTCTGTCCCATGGATGTTACAATCTAAGCGCTTAATAAATGGGAGACCCTGTCCCAAGGATTTACAATTTAGCAGTATAATGGGAGACCCTGTCCCATGGATATTACAATCTAGCGGTATATGGTAGACCCTGTCCCATGATAATTATAACTAGCGTTATAGGGAGACCCTGTCCCCAAGGAATATTACAATCTACGGTATAATGGGTAGACTTCTGTCCCATGATATACATCGCGGCTATAATGGGGAGCCCCTGTTCCCAAGTTATATTAAGTACTGAATAGAGACCCGTCCAATATAATCAGGCATTATAGAAAAATGCGAAGAACAATGCTGTCCGCGAAGGAGAAAAACAACCTAAGACAAAGTAAAATGGAGAAGACTCCAAAATACTCACCAATACTCTACCCCATCCTCCCACATCTCTCACCTCCCCCCTCGCCGACCCCCGCCCCCTCCTCCCCCTCCTCCCCCACCCCTTCCCCCCCCCCCTCCCCCTCCCCCCTGTCCCAAGCCTCCCGATCTCCTTCCATCTCCCTCACCCCCGCTTCCCCCCATCTTCCCCTCCGGACTCCCCACCCCTCCGCCTCCCTTCTCACCCTCTTCCCCTCCCCCCCCCCCTTCCTCCCCCCCCTTCCCCCACCAAATGTCTGCGCCCCCCCCCCCCCCGCGCCCCACCCCTCCCCGTCCTTCTCAACTCCTTTCCCTCCCCCCCCCCTACCTCCCCCCCTCTCCCCTTCCTCCACCCTCCCTTCCCCTTTCCCCCCTCCCCCCCACGCCCCCCCCAGTTCCCTCCCCTCCCCCCGGCTCTCCCCCACCCCCCCCCCCCCGCCCCCTCCCCCTCCCCCTTCCCCCCCCCCCCCCCCTCCCCGTCGTCCCCCCCTCCCTCCCCCGCCCCCCCTCCCTTCCCCCACGGCTCGCCCCCTATCTCCTGCCAGGCCCCCCACTCCCCCGCCATCCCTCCCCCCCCCCCCTCCCTCTTCGTTCCCTGGCTTAATCCCATTCTGGACTTCCAAGAATATACCATCTATGCAGGTATACATGGGTGTCCCAGTTTACACACGTTAGGATCGTCCCATGGATATTAAATCTAGCAGTATAATGGAGATCCCTGTCACCAAGGATATTCACAATTAAGCGGTATCAATGGGAGACCGTCCCATGGATATTACAAAATCTAGCGTTATAATTGGAGACCCTGTCCGATGGATCTTAATCTCGCAGTATAATGGGACGTACCCATGATCACATCTACATAAGGGACCTTCCATGGTATCAATCTATCGGTATAAATGGGAGACTCTGTCCATGGATATTACAATCTAGCGGTATTATAATGGGAGACCCTGTCCCAAGGATGATTAACATCTACTAGTGTATAATGGGAGACCTGTTCCCTGGATCTTACAACTAATCTACGGTATAAATGGGAACCCTGTAGAAACACTAGGTAATGGACTTATGGATATCCAATCTACTGTAATATGGGTGACCTGTACCATGGATCTTACAATCTAGCGGTATAATGGGAGCCCTGTCCAACACACTACGGATAATGAGCCTGTCCCATGATATTCATATTAAATGAGACTAAGAACATAGGGTAATGGGAGACCCTGTCTACAACATCGGATAATTGAACATTCCATAAGCTCAAGCTAATGGGAACTATGAATTCAATCTGTGGAAGAGACCCCATGGATATACATCCGGTATATGGGAGCTGTCCTGATCAATCTAGCGGTAATAATGGAACTGTCCAGGATATCATCCAGATTAAGGGACCCTGCCTGGAATTACAGGAGATAAGGACCCTTAATACATTAGCGGTATAATGGGAGCCCTGTAACCATGGATCTACAGTACAATCTAGGGTATAAGGGAGACCCTGTCCATGGAGATTCCAATCTAACGGTATATATGGGAGTCCCCTGTCCCCATGGATATTACAATCTAGAGGTATAATGGGAGAACCCTGTCTCCAAGGATATTAACAATCTAAGCGGTATAATGGAACCCTGTACCATGAGAATTACAATCTAGCGGTATAATGGGAGTCCCTGTACCATGGATTCAATCTAGTGGTATAATGGAGACCCGGTCCCATGGATATTACCAATACAGCATTATATGGGAGACCCTGGTACCAAGGATTACAATCTAGCGTGTAAATGGGAGACCCTGTCCCATGGATATACCATCCTAGCGTATAAGGGACCCTGTCCCTTGAATATATTCCATCCAGCCAGTATAATGGGAGACCCTTCCCATGGATATTACAATCTACAGTATAATGGAGACCCTGTCCCATGGATATTACAATCCAGCAGTATATGGGAGGCCCTTTCCCATTGATATTACAATCCAGCAGTATCAATGGGAGACCCTGTCCCATGTATTAACAATCCCAGCAGTTATACTGGGAGAGACCCCTGTCCCATGTGATTACAATCTAGCGGATAATGGGAGACCCTGTCCCAGGAATATTACAATCTAGCGGTATAATGGTGAGAACCCTGCCCATGATATTACATCTAGCAGTATAATGGGAGACCCTGTCCAAGGATATTACAATCAGTGGTATACTGGGAGTAACCCTGTCCCAATCAGATTACATCTAGCGTATAATGGGAGTACCTGTCCCAAGGATGATTTACAAGTCTATCAGGTAAATGGGAAACCCTGTCCGCCCAGTGATATTACAATCTATGCGGTTAATAATGGGATACCCGTCCCCAATCAGATTACAATCTAGCAGTAATAATAGGGAGAACCTTCCCTCATGGATATTACAATCCTAGCGGTATAATGGAGACCCTGTCCCAAGGATATTACAATCTATCGGTATACTGGGAGACCCTGTCCCAAGGATATTACAATCTAGCGTGATAAATGTGGAGACCCTGTCCCATGGAGATTACAATCTGCGGTATACTGGGAGACCCTGTCCCAATCAGATTGACAATCTAGCAGTATACTGGGAGACCTGTCCCATGGATATACCATCTAGCGGATAATGGGAGACCCTGTCCCAATCAATACAATCTAGCAGTATATGGGAGACCAGTCCCATGGATTATTACAATCCAGCAGTATAAGGGAGACCCTGTCCCATGGATATTACAATCCCCAGTATATGGGAGACCCTGTCCCATGGATAGTTAAAAATCCCAGCAGTATATGGAGACCCTGTCCCATGGATTAATACAATCTAGTGGTTATACAAGGAGACCCTGTCCATGGATATTACATCCGCAGTATAATGTGTAGACCCTGTCCCATGGATATTACAATCTAGCGGTATAAGGGAGACCTGTCCCATGGATATTACAATCCAGGCATTATAATGGTAGAGCCCGTCCCATGATATTACATCTAAGTGGTATATTGGGAGCCTGTACCATGGATATTACAATCTAGCGGTATAATGGGAGACCCTGTACCATGGAGATATACATCTAGCGTTAATAAGGGAGACCCTGTCCCATGGATATTACAATCCAGCATTATAATGGAGACCCTGCCCATGGAATAGTACATCTAGCGGTATAATAGGAACCCTGTCCCATGGATATTACATTCAAGCATTATATGGGAGACCCTGTCCCCAGGATTGTACAATCTAGTGGTAGAATGGGAGACCCTGTACCATGGATATTACATCTAGCGTATAATGGGACCCCTGTCACATTGGAGATTACATCTCTCGGTATATGGAACCCTGTCCACATGATATTACATCTAGCGGTATAATCGGCGACCCTGTCCGCATGGATATACCAATTCAGCATCATATAATGGGAGACCCTTTCCCATGGATATACAATCTAGTTGGTAGAATGGGAGACCCTGTTAAACCATGGTATTCAATCTTAGCGTATAATGGGAACCCTGTAACCATGGAGGATTACCAATCTCGGTATAAATGGGAAACCCTGGCCCATGGATATACAATCTAGCGGTATAATAGGAGAACCCTGTCCCATGGATATTGCAATCCCCCAATTATATGGGAGACCCTGCCCATGGATATTACAATCTAGTGGGAAATGGGAGACCCTGTACCATGATATTAAATCTAAAGCGTATAATGGGAGACCCTTGACATGAGAGACATCTAGAGGTATAATGTGGAGACCCTGTCCCATGGATATTACACATCCAGCATTATAATGGGAAGACCCTGTCCCATGGATATTACAATCATCGTATAAGGGGAGACCCTGTCCCAGGAGATTAAATCTAGCGTAAAGGAGATCCTGTCCCCAAGGAGATTACAACTACGGTAATAATGGAGACCCTGTACCAAGGAGATTAATCTAAGGTGATATTGGAAGACCCTGTCCGCGAAGGAGATTACAATCTAGCATGTAACTATGGAGAACCCTGTCCCCTGGATATTACAATCTAGCAGTATAATGGAGAACCCTGTCCCCCAAGGATAATTACAATTTATGCAGTTAATGAGGAGACCCTGTCCCTGGAATTTACAATCTAGCGTATACTGGGAAACCCCTGTCCTATGGATATTATCATCTAGCGGTAATATGGGGAGCCCTGTCCAAGATATTACAATCTACAGCAGTATAATTGTGAGAACTCTGGTCACCCCCCGGTCGGATATTACACTAAGCGGTATAACTTTGAGAGAAGCCAACCACGTAGTCCCCAAACTACACGAGACTAGGATTTACAATTTAGCAGTAACTCTGGGAGACCCTGTCCCAGTGATATTACAATCTAGCTGTCAAATTGGGAGACCCTGTCCCATGGATTTAAATCTACGCGGTATATGGGACGACCCTGTCCCAGGATATTACATCTAGTGCGGTATAATGGGAGACCTGTCCCATGGATATTAACAATCTAGCGGTATAAGGAGACCCTGTCCCAAGAATTACATATAGCGTATCATGGAGACCCTGTCCCATGGATATACAGTCCAGCATTAATAATGGGAGACCCTGTCCCATGGATATTCACAATCTCGCGGTATAATGTTGACCCTGTCCCATGGAATATTATATCTAGCGGTATAACATGGGAGACCCTGTCCCAAGGATTACAATCTAGCGGTATAATAGTGAGTACTCTGTCCCATGAATATTTACAACTCTAGCGGGATAATGGAGACCCGTTTACCATGGATATTACAATTCAGCAGTATATGGGAGAACCCTGTACCATGGATATTACAATTCCTAGTCGGTATCATATGGAGACCCTTTCCTTGACTATTACATCTATCGGTATAAGATAGGAGCCCCTGTACCCATGGATATTCAATCTCGCAGTATAATGGGAGAACCTGTCCCCAAGGAGATTACAACTCTAGCGGTATAATTTAGGAGACCCCGGTTCCATGGTATTACAATCTATCGGTATAATGGAGAATGTTCTGTACGTATGGGATACCTGCCATGTACTTTATGGCCCCATGGGATATTACAATCTAAGCGGTATAATGTGAGACCCTGTCTGATTACATCAGCGTATGTGAACCCTGTATGATATACAATCACATTATATGGACTGCAGATGATAATCGCGGTATGGGAGACTGAGAGACCTAGCTTATGGAGCCCTGACCATGGATATTACAATCTAGCGGTATAATGGAACCCTGTTACCATGGAGATTACAATCTAGGGTATAAATGAGAGTCCCTGTCCCTGGATATTATGTACAACGGGAGGTATTAATTAAAGGGCAAGTACACCTCACTAAAAACAAATATAGTAAATGGCTCTAAATCACTTCTCAAAACCCCAAATATGCAATAGTAAGAAAATATAACAATGCGAGAGTGTAAGACTAACTAAAATCTGTCCCGAATTGCCTGGTAAAAACTCTTTCTGCTTTCCGGGTTTTTGCTTGCAACTGTTCAGTCATGGATGTAACAGTTGACATCACAGCCATGAGAATGTATTCCCCTACTGTTCCTCTGAAACATGTGCGAGCTGAGACTTTTTAAGATGCAGAGGGAAGGGGAAGCAGACACATTTACTGCATACTAGATCCCTAACATCTGCCCGACATCTGTCAGCATCTTAGCGGTATGTATATGTTTTTATATAGCGCCACTAGGGGACGCGCGCTGTACAATATAGAATACAAAAGTTGACAAGGGGGACACATAATTAAATAATAATTATAAATAAGTATGGCTCCATCATGAAATAAGTGCTTGAACATGTAACATGAGGAAAGAGGTAAAGCCCCGTAGAGCTTACAATCTACTTAGGTGGTAACCAATAACCGATACTTAGAAAGGGTAGAAGTGCTATTGTAAGAATGGTGCAGTGTCATATATAAGGAGATTACAATCTAGCAGATAATGGGGACCATGTCCCAAGGAGATTACAATATAGCGGTTATAATGGGAGGACCCTGACCATGGATATTTACAATCTAGAGGTATAATGGAGCCCATGTACAAAGGAGATTACAATCTAGTCGTATAATGGGAGACCCTGTCCCAAGGAAGAAAAACAAATCTAGCGGTATAATGGGAGGACCCTGTCCCAAGGAGATACAATCTAGCGGATGATAGCGGAGACACTGTCCATGGAGGATTACAAATCTGCGGTATAATGGGAAAGACCCGGTCCCATGGATATTAAAATCCTAGGGATAATGGGGACCCTGTCCCAAGGAGTTTACATCTAGCGGTATAATGGGAGACCGGTCCCAGGAGATTACCATCTAGCGGTATGATGAGAGACCCTGTACCAAGGAATTACAATATAGCGGTATAAATTAGGAGACCCTGTCCGAAGATAATTACTAATCTAGCGGTATAATGCGGAGACCCTGCCCAAGGATATTACAATCTAGCGGTATTAGATGGGGAGACCCTGTCCCAAGG
>JAACNH010000051.1:22659-137649 GCA_019447015.1 Hymenochirus boettgeri | reverse complement strand
TCCAGGAGATTACAATCTATCGTTATAAAAATGGGAGCCCTGTACCAAGGATATTAAAAATCTAACTAGCCGGTATAATGGAGACTCTGGTCCCATGGATATTACCATCTAGCGGTATAATGGGGAGACCCTGTCCCAAGGATATTACAATCTAGCGGTAAATGGGGATACCCTGTCCCAGGAGATATTAAATCTAGCGGTATAATGGGAGACCCTGTACCAAGGATATTCCATCTAGCGGTATAATGGGAGACCCTGTCCCAAGGATATTACAATCTAGCGGTATAATGGGAGACCCTGTCCCAAGGATGTTTACAATCTAGTGCTATAATGGGAGACCCTGTCCCAAGGAGATTACATCTATCACAGGTATAATGGGATACCCTGTCCCAAGGAGATTACAATCTAGCGTATAAATGGGAGACCCTGAACCAAGGATTTAAAATTTAGGCGTAATAATGGGAGACTCCTGTCCCATGGATTTACAATCTAGCGGTATAATGGGAGACCGTGTCCCCAAGGAATTCAATCTAGGGTATAATGGGAGACCCTGTACCCAGGAGAATTACAATCTAGCGGTATAATGGGAGACCCTGTCCCAAGGAGATTACAATCTACGGTATAATGGGAGACCCCTGTACCATGGGATATTTACAATCTAGCGGTATAATGGGAGACCCTGTCCCAAGGAGTTACAATCTAGCGGTATAATGGAGAACCCTGTCCCAAGGATATTATACATCTAGGGGTATAATGGGAGACCCTGTCCCAAGGATTACAATCTACGTATAATGGGAGACCCTGTCCCAAGGAGATTACAATTCTAGCGAATAATGGGAGACCCTGTACCACAGGATATTAAATCTAGCATGTATAATGGGAGACCCTGTCCCATGGTATTAAAATCTACGGTATAATGGGAGACCCTGTCCGTAGCGTTATATATGGGAGACCCTGTCCAAGGAGATTACAATCTAGTGGTATAATGGGAGACCCTGTCCCAATGATATTACAATCTAGCGGTATAATGGGAGAACCTGTACCAAGGAGATTACAATCTAGCGTATAATGGGAGCCTGCCCCGTACCCTGTACCTCTAGGGTGGTCCATTGCTGGGTGGGGGGTCCCTTCTGCCCTGCGGGGTGCCTTCCATGCTGCATTCATTGGCTGGGGTTGGGACCCTGTCCCGGCAAGGATTTAACAATCTAGGTATAATGGGAGACCCTGTCCCATGGATATTACATCTAGCAGTATAATGGGAGACCTTCCAGGATATTAAAATCTAGCGGTATATGGGGAGACCCTGTCCCATGGATATTTAAATCTAGCGGTATAATGGAGACCCTGTCCAAGATTAAAATTACAGTTTATGAAATGATTGGCCTGGGATTAATATCAATAAGGGACACCAATTAGTTTGCACATTACGGATATAAAACCTCTTGATATATAATTATAAGGAACTCCACCCCCATAAGAACTCTTTTAGAAAGAATGGCCTCTTAAAGTATGTTGACTAATCATAGTTTCCGTATGAATCATTACTGTATGCCTGCTATGCTTCTGGACCTCATGGAAACTGGCAATTTAGAAACCTGTACTTAGAGCCTGTACTGAGCCTGAGCATGCTCAAGAAGACAGACGGGATAACATCAGTCATTGGCTGTGATGTCAACTGTCAAATCCATAACTGTCCCAAGGAGATTACAATCTAGCGGTATAATGGGAGACCCTGTCCCAGGGATATCAATCTAGCGGTTAATGGGAGACCCTGTCCCAAGGAGATTACAATCTAGCGGTATAATGGGAGACCCTGTACCAAGGATATTAAATTCTAGCGGTATAATGGGAGACTCTGTCCCATGGATATTACATCTAGCGGTAATAATGGGAGACCGTGTCCCAAGGAGTTACAATCTAGTGGGTATAATGGGAGACCCTGTACCAAGATATTACAATCTAGCGGTATAATGGGAGACCCTGTCCCCAAGGAGTTACAATCTAGCGGTATAATGGGAGACCCTGTACCAAGGATATTACAATCAGCGGTATAAATGGGAAGACCCTGTCCCAGGATATTACAACTAGCGGTATAATGGGAGACCCTGTCCAAGGATATTACAATCTTTGGTATAATGGGAGACCCTGTCCCAAGGAGATTACAATCTAGCGGTATAATGGAGACCCTTGTACCAAGGATATTAAAATCTAGCAGTATAATGGGAGCCACCTGTCCCAGGATATTACAATCTAGTGGTATAATGGGAACCTGTCCCAAGGAGAATTACAACTCTAGCGGTTATAAATGGGAGACCCTGTACCAAGGATATTAAATCTAGCAGTATAATGGGAGACCCTGTCCCACAAGGATATTACAATCTAGCAGTATAATGGGAGACCCTGTCCCAAGGAGAATACAATCTAGCGGTATAATGGGAGACCCTGTCCTGGATATTACAATCTAGCGGTATAATGGGAGACCCTGTCCCATGGATATTACAATCTAGCGGTATAATGGTAGACCCTGTCCTAGCGGTATATGGAGACCCTGTCCCAAGGAGATTACAATCTAGTGTTATAATGGAGACCCTGTCCCAAGGATATTAAAATCTAGCGGTATAATGGGAGACCCTGTCCCATGATATTACAATCTAGTGGTATAATGGGAGACCCTGTCCCATGGATATTACAATCTAGTGGTATAATGGGAGACCCGTCCCAAGAGATTACAATCTAGCGGTATATGGGAGACCCTGTCCCAAGGATATTACAATCTAGTGGTATAAATGGGAGACCCTTACCAAGGAGATTAAGGATTACAATCTAGCGGTATAATGGGAGACCCTGTCCCAAGGATATTAAAATCTAGCGGTATAATGGGAGACCCTGTCCCATGGATATTACAATCTAGCGGTATAATGGGAGACCCTGTCCCAAGGATATTAAAATCTAGCAGTTATTAAATGATTCCTGGGATTAATATCAATAATGAACACCAATTAGTTTGCACATTACGGATATAAAACCTTCTGTGAATTATAATTAAAGGACAACTCCACCCCCATAAGAACATCTTTTAGAAAGAATGGCCTCTTTAAAATATGTTGATATATCATAGTTTATCCTATGAATTCATTACTGTATGCCTGCTATGCTTCTGGATGCCTCATGGAAACTGAGCAATTTAGAAACCTGTACTGAGCCTGTACTGAGCCTGAGCATGCTCAGAAGAGACAGACAGGGGATTAACATTCAGTCATTGGCTGTGATGTCAACTGTCAAATCCATAACTGACAGTTACTAACTGGAAGAAGCAGAAACGGGCAATGTTTAACTAAGCGCCAGGACCGTCTCCTTACTGAAGTCCCCTACGCATCCTCAGTCCTCTGAATTCCACGCATGCGCACACAGTATACAAGGGACTGTGGATGGGTCGGGGACTGTCAGTGGAGCGATACACGGGTTTTACTGTAGAACTGGGGGTAAGACATTGCTCATTTACCTCCCGCTCTTCATTTAAACTGAAAAAACGACCGTTCTATAAATGAATGGACTTGCCCTTTAAATCTCAGATATTACAATGAATTGTGTAAAAGTGAAATGCAATCCCAGGTAAAGCCTTCCAGCTCTGTCCTGAGCCTGTGTTACAGGATAACGACTGTAAGAATTATGATGTCATATTCCTTTAACTACCCACGGAAAGAATCACATAGCAAAAGTTAAAAGGGATTTCTTACCATTGTTTTCAATCTGCAATTTAATAGAGTCCAATACTGGATGTAACGATCTGTGTAGGTGCGAATGGGACGGAAAGTGTTTCACACCCTCTAGAGACACCCAGTGGGACCCACCCACATGGTCAAAGTCTGTCCCATGCTGCACCTCTCCTCCTCCTATATATATACTAGTAACAGTGTGATCGTTGGTGCACAGTGGGAATTATGGGTGTATGTTTAGCTATGTATACAAAGAAGGAATGTTCTGTACATACAATAATCTATACCCTCATACTGTACTGTCTAAGGGAAACAATATGGCAGCTCCCACTCATATGTATAAATATAAATAAACGAGAAGGAATGTTCTGTCACACAAATAAGAGCATATACCTATACTGTACTGCTAACGGAACAAACGTATGGCAGCTCCCACCCATATGATAAATATACAGAGGAAGGGAAGTGTTCTGTACAACAAATAAGCTAGTACCCTCTACTGTACTGTCATAAGGGAAACAATAAATGATGGCGCTCCACCATATGAAATATAATATACAGAGAAGGAATGGTCGTACATGAAAAATAATCTATGACCCTGCTATTACTGTACTGTCTAAGGGAAACCAATATGGGAGCTCCCACCCAAGTGTATAAAGATAAATACTACAGAGAAGGAATGTTTCGTAATACAATAAGCTTCATCACTCATACTGTACGTCTAAGGTGAAACAATATGGCAGCTCCCCACCCATATGTATAAATATAATATACAAAGAAGGAATGCTGCGTACCACATAAGCTATACCCTCACACTGTAACTGTCTAAGGGGGCAACAAATATGGCAGCTCCCACCCCATGTATAAATATAAATATACAGAGAAGAGCAATGTTCTGTACATACAATAAGTATACCCTCATACTGTACTGTCTAGGGAAACATATGGCAGTTCTCACCACTATGTATAATATAAATATACCAGAGAAAGGAATGTTCTGTACAACAATAACTATACCCATTCTTACTGTCTAAGGGAAACAATATGGCAGTCCCACCCATATGTAATATAAATATACAGAGAAGGAATGTTTCGTAATACAATAAGCTATACCCTCATTGTACTGTCAAGGGAAACAATATGGCAGCTCCAAACCCATAGGATAAATATACAGAGAAGGGAATGTTCTGTACATACAATAAGCTATACCCTCATACTGTTACTGTCTAAGGGACACAATATGGCAGCTCCACCCCTATGTATAATATAAATATACAGAGAAGGAATGTTCTGTACCAATAACTATACCTCATACTGTACTGTCTAAGGGAGGAAACTATATGGCAGCTCCAACCCAGATGTATAAATATAAATATACAGAGAAGGGAATGTTCTGTACACAATAATACTATACCCTCATACTGTACTGTCTATAGGGAAACAATATGGCAGCTCCCACCCATAGTATAAAATAAAATATACAGAGAAGGTTGTATCGTTACACACAATAAGCGATACCGTTCATACTGTACTGTCTAAGGGAAACAATATGGCAGCTCCCACCCATATGTATAAATATACAGAGAAGGAATGTTCTGTACATACAATAAGCTATACCCTTATACTGTACTGTCTAAGGGAAACACTATGGCAGCTACCACACAAATGTATAAATATACAGAGAAGGAATGTTCTGTACATACAATAAGCTATACCCTCATACTGTACTGTCTAAGGGAAACAATATGGCAGCTCCCACCCATATGTATAAATATAAATATACATAGAAGGAATGTTCTGTACATACAAAAAGCTATACCCTCATACTGTACTGTCTAAGGGAAACAGTATGGCAGCTCCCACCCATATGTATAAATATACAGAGAAGGAATGTTCTGTACATACAGTAAGCTATACCCTCATACTGTACTGTCTAAGGGAAAAAATATGGCAGCTCCCACCCATATGTATAAATATAAATATACAGAGAAGGAATGTTCTGTACATAAAATAATCTATACCCTTATACTGTACTGTCTAAGGGAAACAATATGGCAGCTCCCACCCATATGTATAAATATAAATATACAGAGAAGGAATGTTCTGTACATACAATAAGCCATACCCTCATACTGTACTGTCTAAGGGAAACAATATGGCAGCTCCCACCCATATGTATAAATATAAATATACAAAGAAGGAATGTTCTGTACACACTTTAAGCTATACCCTCATACTGTACTGTCTAAGGGAAACAATATGGCAGCTCCCACCCATATGTATAAATATAAATATACAGAGAAGCAATGTTCTGTACATACAATAAGCTATACCCTCATACTGTACTGTCTATGGGAAACAGTATGGCAGTTCTCACCCATATGTATAAATATAAATATACAGAAAAGGAATGTTCTGTACATACAATAATCTATACCCTCATTCTGTACTGTCTAAGGGAAACCACTTATGGAAGATCCCCCCCCCCCCCCCCCCCCCCCCCCCCCCCCCCCCCACCCAAATTAAAATATGACAGAGAAGGAATGGTCTGTACACCACATAAGCTGATTGTACCCTCATACGGTACTGGCTCAGGAAATAAATTGGCAGCTCCCACCTATATGTATAAATATAAATATACAGATAAGGAATGTTCTGTACACACAATAAGCTGTACCCTCATACTGTACTGCGGTACAGAAAAGATCTATGCCCTTATATGTACTTGTTTCTTAAGGGAAACATATGCGCACTCCCACCCATATGTATATACATACTAAATATATCACTCGAGGGGAAAAAAAAATTGTGGCTGTACATACATAAGCCCTAACCCTCAATACTGTACTGTCTAAGGAAACATATGCAGCTCCCACCCATATGTATAAATATAAATATACAGAGAAGGAATGTTTTTCTGTACACCTAAGCTTACCCTCATACCTGTACTGTCTAGGGAAACAATATGGCAGCTCCACCCTATGTATAATAGAAATATACAGAGAAAATGTCTGTACAACAATAAGCTATACCCTCATACTGTACTGTCTAAGGGAACATAATGGCAGTCTCACCCATATGTATAAATAGAATATACAGAGAAGGAATGTTCTGTACTAAATAATGCTCCCTCATTCTGTACTTCGAGGAAAACATATGGCGCTCCCACCCATATGTATAATAAAATATACAGAAAGGAAGTTTCTGTACACACATAAGCTATACATCATACTGTAACTTCTAAGGAAACAATATGGCAGCTCCCACCCATATGTATAAATATATACAGAGAAGGAATGTTCTGTACCAATACATACAGCCTTAAATACCTCATACTGTACTGTCTAGGAAACATATGGCAGCTCCCACCCATAAATGTAAATATACAGAGAAGGAATGTTCTGTACAAACAATTCTACTACCCTCATACTGTACTGTCACAAGGAAACATATGGGCAGCTCCCACCTCTGTATAAATATAAATATAAGAGAAGGAATGTTCGTACATACAATAGCATAACCCTCAACTGTACTGTCTAGGGAAACATATGGCAGCTCCCACCCATATGTATAAATATAAATATAAGAGCGGATGTTCTGTACTAACAAAACGCTATACCTCATACTGTTACTGTCTAAGGGGAAACATCCTAGTGGCAGCTCCACCCAAACATTATTATAAATTACAGAGAAGGAATGTTCTGTACATCACAATAAGCCTACCCTCCATACTTACTGTCTAAGTGGAAACAATATGGCAGCTCCCCATGCATATGTATTAAGAAATATAATATTAGAGAAGGAATGTTTTGTACCACATATAACTATACCCTATACTGTACTGTGTAGGGAAACAAATGGCAGCTCCCCATCCATATGTTATATATTACATCAGAAAGGATGTTCGTAAACATACAATACTTATACCCTCATACTGTCTGTCTAAGGATACAATATGGCAGCTCCCACCATATGTATAAAATATACAGAGAAGGAATGTTCTGACACAATAATCTATACCCTCATACTGTACTGTCTAAGGGAAACTATGGCAGCTCCCACCCATATGTATAAAGTATAATATACAGAGAAGGAATGTTTCTGTACATACAATAAGCATACACCTCAACTGTACTGTCTAAGGGAAACAATGTGGCAGCTCCCACCCATATGTATAAATTACAGAGAAGGAATGTTCTGTCCATACACTAAGCTATACCTCATACTGTAACTGTCTAAGGGAAAACAATATGGCAGCTCCCACCATAGTATAAATATAAATTACAGAGAAGGATGTTTCTTACAACAATAAGCTATACCTTCATACTGTTACTGTCTAGGAAACAATATGGCAGCTCCACCCATATGTATAAATATAAAATACAGAGAGGAATGTTCTGTACATACATAATATATACCCTCATACTGTACTGTCTAAGGGAAAAACAATATGGCAGCTCCCACCCATATGTAAATATAATATACAGAGAGGAATGTTTTCTGTACATACAATAATCTATACCCTCATCCTGTACTGTCAAGGGAAACATATGGCAGCTCCCACCCATTGTATAAATATACAGAGAAGGAATGTTCTGTACACACAATAAGCTGTACCCTCATACGTACGTCTAAGGAAAATATGGCAGCTCCACCCATATGTATAAATATACAAGAAGGAATGTTCTTGTAACACAATAAGCTATACCCTCATACTGTACTGTCTAGGGAAACACTAATGGCAGCTCCCACCCCATATGTTAAATATACAGAGAAGGAATGTTCTTACAACAATAACTATACCCTCATACTGTACTTTCTAAGGGAAACAATATGGCAGCTCCACCACCTATGTATAAAATAAAATATAAAAGGAGGAATGTTCTGTACACACAATAAGCTGTACCCTCATACTGTACTGTCTAAGGGAAACAATATGGCAGCTCCCACCCATATGTATAAATATACAGAGAAGGAATGTTCTGTACACACAATAAGCTGTACCCTCATACTGTACTGTCTAGGGGAAACAATATGGCAGCTCCCACCCATATGTATAAATATACAGAGAGGAATATGGGTGATGTTGTACAGGTATACAAAGAAGGAATGTTCTGTACATGACCAATTAATCTAGACCTCATAATGTTACTGTTTTCTAAGGGAAACAATTTGGCAGTCCCACTCATATGTATAACTCCAGAGAAGAATGTTATGTCTACACACAATAAGCTATTACCCTAATACTGTACTGTTAAGGGAAAACAATATGGCAGCTCACACCATCTGATAAATATAAATAACAGAAGGAATGTTCGGTACACACAATAATATATACCCTCATAGTACTGTTAAGGGAAAACAATATGCAGCTCCCACCCATATGGATAATATAAAATACAGATGGAAGGAATGTTCTTGTACTACATATTAAAGCTATAACCCTCATACTGTACTCGGTCTAAGGGAAACAATTGTGCAGATCCCACCCATATGTATAAATAGAAATATACAGAGAAGGAAGTGTTTTCTGTTTACACACAATAATCTATACCATCAGACTGTTACTGTCTAAGGGAACAATATGGAAGCTCCCACCCATATGTATAAATATAAATATACAGAGAAGGAATGTTCGGTACACACAATAATCTATACCCTAATACTGTACGGTCTAACGGTTTTGGGGAAACAAGTCCTTAGGGCAGCTCCAAACCATATATATAAAATGACAAGAGAAGGATCATGGTCGTACACACAATAATCTATACCCTCTTACTGTACTGTCTAAAATGGGAAAAACACTATGGCAGAGCTCCCACCCATATGTATAAATATAAATATACAGAGAAGGACGTAGTTCTGGTACTACACAATAAGTCTTACCCTAATTACGTACTGTCTAAGGGCAACAATATGGCAGGCTCCCCCACCCCGATGTATCAATATAAATATACAGCAGAAGGAATGTTCTGTACACACAATAAAGCTATACATCATTACTGTATCTGTCGAAGGGGAAACCAATATGGCAGCTCCCACCATATGGATAAATATAACTATAACGGAGAAGGAATTGTTCGTTACACACAATAAGCTATTACCCTCATACTTGTTACTGTCTAAGGGAAACAATGTATGGCAGCTCCCACCCATAGGGTATAATATAAATATACAAACGAAGGAATTGTTCTGTACATACAATAATCCTATACCTCATACTTGTACTTTCTAAGGGAAACATATGGCAGCTCCACCCATATGTATAAACATATAAATATATCATCGAGAAGGGAAAAAATGTGTGCTGTACATACATAAGCTAACCCTCATACTGGACGTCTAAGGAAACAATATGGCAGCTCCCACCCAATGTATAAATATAAATATTACAAAGAAAGGAATGTTTTCGTACACACTTTAAGCTTATACCCTCATACTCTGTACTGTCTAGGAAACAATATGCAGCTCCCACCCTTGTATAAAGATAATATACAGAGACACCCAATGTGTCTGTTACATACACAAAGCCTACCTCATGTACTGGTACTGTCTAAGGAACAGTATGGCACGCCCACCATATGTATAAAGATAAATATACAGAGAAAGGAATGTTCTTACTAACAATAACTTTCCCTCATTCTGTACTATTAACGAGGAAACAATATGGCAGCTCCCACCCATATGTATAATAATATACAGAGAAGGGAATGTTTCTGTACATCAATAAGTCTATACCTCATACTGTAAACTGTCTTTTAAGGGAACACATTGGCAGATCCCACCCATAGTGTATAAATATAACTAGACAGAGAAGGAATGGGTGGCGGTACCTACAAGTAAGGGACCAACCATACTGTAACGTCTAAGGGAAACATTGGCAGCTCCCACCATAATGTAATTAAATATACAGAGAAGGAATGTTCTGTACATAACAATAACTCCTATCACCCTCATACTGTACTGTCTACAGGAAACTTATGGCAGCTCCCACATTGTATATATAAAGATACAGAAGGGAGAAAGGAATTAGTTCGGTACATACAGATAGCTCTACCCTCATGACTGTACTGTCTAGAGGGAAACACTATGGCAGCTACACCACACTTAACTTCGTATTAAATATAAAATAGAGACGGATGTTCTGTACTAGACAATTAACCGCTATACCTCATACTGTGTAGTCTAATGGGAACATAACCTAGTGGCCAGGCTCCACCTCATATGTTCATAAATTATAAAATACAGAGAAGGACAATGTCTTGTCCTCACAATAACTTACCCTTCATCACCTTTTACTGTCTAAGGGAAAAATATGGCAGCTCTCAACCTCATATTATACATTGCTAAATATAAACCTGTAGTCACGGACAGTGTGATCTGGTATTGTACCACATATACATACCTCCCTCATACTGTACTGTGCTATTGGTGAAACCCAATGGGACGCTCCATCCCCATATGTATTAATATATACATACAGAGAATAGGAAGTGTTCTGTAAACATACAATAAGCTTTATACCCTCATACTGTCTGTCTAAAATGGAAATCAATATGGCAGCTCCCCCACCCATATGAATATAAATATACAGAGATAGGAATGTTCTGGACACACAATAAGTCTAGACCCTTTCATACTGTTACTGTCTAAGGAAAAACATATGGCCAGCTCCCACCCATATGTTTATAAATATAAATATACAGAGAAGGAATGTTCTGTACCAACAATAAAGCTATGACCCATTAACTGTACTGTCAAGGGAAACATAGTGGCAGCTCCCCGCCATATGAATATAAATGTACAAAGAAGGAATGTTCTTGTCCATACAATAATCATAACCCTCAATACTGTAACTGTCTAAGGGAAAACAATATGGCAAGCTCCCACCCATAGTAAAATATAAATATACAGAGAAGGAACTGTTTCTTACATGACAATAAGCTATACCCTCATACTGTTATGTCTAAGTGAAAACAATATGGCAGCTCACACCCATAGTACTAAATATAAAATACAACAGAAGGAATGTTCTGTACACAACTATATAAGCTTATACCCTCCTACTGTATCTGTCTAAGGGGAAAAACAATATGCAGCTCCCACCCATATGTATAATAAATATACAGAGAAGCAATTTCTGTACATACAATAAGCCTACCCTCATTTCTGTACTGTCTAGGGAAACACTATGGCAGCTCCCACCATATGCTATAAAATATACAGAGAAGGAATGTGTCTGATCACACAATAAACTGTACCACTCAACTGTGACGTCTAAGGAAACATATGGCAGCTTCCCACCCATATGGTATAAATATACATAGAAGGAATTTTTGTAACACAATAAGCTATACCCTCATCTGTACTGTCTAGGGTAACAAAAACAACATAGACAAATGGCAAGACTCCACACCCATATGATCTAAATATACAGAGAAGGAATGTGTTGTACCAAACCAATAATCTATACCCTCATACTGTACTGTTCAAGGGAAACAATATGGGCAAGCTCCCACCATATGGTATAAAATAAAATATACAAGAGTAAGGAATGTTTGTACACCATAAGTATCTGAACCCTTCATACTGTACTGGTCTAAGGGAAACATATCATGGCAGCTCCCACCCTATTATAATATACAGAGACGGCAGTTTCTGTACACACAATAAGCTGTACCCTTATACTGTTACTGTCTAGGGGAAAACAATGTGCAGCCCACCCAATGTATATAAATATACAGAGAAAGGAAGGTTCTGTACATCAAACAATAGCTATTGACCCTCATACTGTACTGTCTAAGGGAAACAATATGGCACTCACCACCCATATGTAGAAATATAAATATTAAAAGAGAAGGAATGTTTGTACTACAAAAAGGCTATATAACCTATACTGTACACCTGTCGAAGGAAAAACAGTATGGCAGCTCCCACCCATATGTATAAAATACAGAGAGGGAATGTTCGTACATACAGTGAAGCTAGTACCCTCATACTGTACTGTATAAGGGAAAAAAAAAATATGGCAGCTCCCACCATATGGAGAAATAGTAAAATATACAGAGAAGGAATGGAAGGGTCGGTACATGAAAAATAATCAGACCTTATTACGTACTGTCTAAGGGAAACAATTATGGGAGCTCCCACCCATATGTATAAATATAAAATATACAGAGAAGGAATGTTCGGTACAGACAATAAGCCATACACTCATTACTGTACTGTCTAAGGTGAAACAACTCTGGCAGCTCCCACCCATATGTTATAAATATAAATTATACAAAGAAGGAATGTGCGGTACCACACTTTAAGCTATACCTCATACTGTAACTGTCTAAGGGGCGCAACAAATATGGCAGCTCCCACCCCATGTATAAATATAAATATACAGAGAAGAAGCAATGTTCTGTACATACAATAAGCTATACCCTCATACTGTTACTGTCTATGGGAAACAGTATGGCAGTTCTCACCATATGTATAAATATAAATATACCAGAAAAGGAATGTTCTGTACATACAATAATCTATACATCCATTCTTTACTGTCTAAGGGAAAACAATATGGCAAGATCCCACCCATATGATTAAATATAAAATATTACAGAGAAGGAATGTTTCGTACATACAATAAGAGCTATACCCTCATAATGTACTGTCGAAGGGAAACAATATGGCAGCTCAAACCCATAGGGAGTAAATATAAGAGAAGGAATGTTTGTATCATACAATAAGCTATACCCTCATACTGTTACTGCTAAGGGACACAATATGGCAGCTCCACCCCTAGATATAAATATACAGAGAAGGAATGTTCTGTACTCAATAAGCCTATACCCTCATACTGTACTGTCTAAGGGAGGGAAACTATATGGCAGGCTCCAACCCAGATGTAAAATATAAATATACAGAGGAAGGGAATGTTCTACATACAATAATAAGCTATACCCTCATACTGTACTGTATTGAGGGAAACAATATGGCGCTCCCCACCCATATGTATAAAATAAAATATACAGAGAAGGAATTGTTCGTTACATACAATAAGCGATACCGTTCATACTGTGTTGTTAAAGGGAAACAATATGGCAGCTCCCACCCATATGTATAATCATAAATCATACAGAGAAGGAATGTTTGTACACACAATAAGCATACCCTCATTACTTTACTGTCTAGGGAAAACAAAATATGGCAGCCTCCCATGCATATGTATATAAATAAATATACAGAGAAGGAATGTTCTGTACACACAATAAGCTATACCCTCATACTTGTACTGTCTAAGGGAAACAAATATGGACAGCTTCCATCCATATGTATAAAAGTACAGAGAAGGAATGTTCTGTACAACAATAAGCGTATCCCCATACGTACTGTCTAAGGGGATACAATTGGCAGCTCCCCCCATATGTATAAATATACAGAGAAGGAATGTTTCTGTACACACAATAATCTATGTACCCCTAATGTACTTGTCTAAGGGAACAAATATGGCAGATCCCACCCATATTATAAAGATAAAATATACAGGAGAAGGAATGTCTTGTACATTACAATAAGCGATACCCTACATACGTACTGTCATAAGGGAAACAAATATGGCGAGCTCCCACCCATATGTATAATATACAGGAAGGAAGTTCTGTACATACAATAAGCTATACCCTTCATACGTAATGTACAAGGGAAACCAATATGGAGCTCCCACCCATATGTATAAATATAATCTACAGAGAAGGAATGTCTGTCTACATACAATAAGCTATACCTCATATGTACTGTCTAAGGGAAACAATATGGCAGCTCCCCCCCATAGGTATAAAATAAAATTACAGAGAAGGAATGTTATGTACATACACTAGCATACCCTCATGACTGTACTGTCTAAGGGAACACAATTCGGCAGCTCCACCCATATGTAAGATATACACAGGAGAGGAATGTTCTGTACACTACAATAATCTATACCCTCATACTGTACTTGTCTAAGGGAAACCACTATGAAGCCCCCCCCCCCCCCCCCCCGCTCCCACCCAATTAAATTACAGAGAAGGAAGTCTGTACACCACATATAAGCTTGTACCCTCATACGTACTTGGCTCTAGGAAAACAATATGGCAGCTCCCACCCATATGTTAAATATACAGGAAGGACTGTTCGTACACACAATAAGCTATACCCTCATACTGTACTGTCTAGCGGAAACACTATGGCCAGCTCCAACACTATTGTATAAATATACAGAGAGGAATGTGTCTGTACCACACAATAAAGCTAACCCCTATACTGTACTGTCAACGGGAAACACAATATGGCAAGCTCCACCTATATGCTATAAATATAATATACAAGATAAGGAATGTCTGTAACACAAAATAAGCTGTACCCTCATACTGTATGTCAGGGAAACAATAGCCCCGCAGCTCCCACCCATATGTATAAAATACAGAGAAGAATGTTCTGTAACCCAACAATCAGTTTGTACCTCATATAGTATGGTCTAGGGGAAAACAATATGGCAGCTCCCACCCATATGTATAAATATACAGAGAAGGAATGTTCTGTACACACAATAAGCTATACCCTCATACTGTACTGTCTAAGGGAAACACTATGGCAGTTCCCACCCATATGTATAAATATACATATGTGTGTGTGAGATTGAGTGATTGAATACAATCAGATCGGTCATTTGGTTACATATTTATATAACAAGGATAAGTTCCGACGGAAATGAACTAGGATCTGCTTGTTTGCTGAAGATACCCAGAATTCCCTGCACTGAAACCTTGCGAGCTCGGAGCATGTGTCAGAATGCCACATATATGAGTGACAGGACATATCCGCAAACGAATGTCGACTGAGCACCCACATACATGCAGAAGGAGGGAGATTTTTTACACAAACACTTTCCATATTTACTATGCAGTATGGTCGCTCCTTACTGCTCACTGTGTGTCTGTGAGCTGAATCCAACCCACTGTACGGTCAGCAGGCCCAGACTGTCTATATTGTGTATTCCCGACCGTAGTCCGGCCAATCGGATCCTGCGGAATACGGGGATCCGTGTGTGCTGTTCCCACAGCAATGCGTGCCAACAGATACCAATGTTATCAGATACCAATGTGATCTGTCGGCACACATGTTGTGGTATCGCATGTGTATGGCCAGCTTTAGAGCTGAACCCTGTTGTGCTGTGTTATCTCCAGCAGATGGAGGCATAACGCCAGAAAAATAAACAGGGGGGGGCAGTTCAATTCATGTATGTTGTACTCTTGTAATAAACACATAGGGTGACTGGGTCAGGAACAGGGATTTCTAATTATCTAATTATTATCTCCCCAGGGTTATTAATCAGCCCTTTTTGTTATTATATTCTACTACACTGATCGTATTACTAATTAAATTACAATATACACCGCAAGTTGCACACAATGCACGGAATTGAACCAGAGTCCAGTGTTCCCTTACAAATATTTATTTCCCAGCATTCCACTATCGGAAAGTTTGGTCAGTGACCACAATGCTGTTTGCACATGCCCAGTCGAAAGCTGCTGCAGGCACTTGTTACAACAGGTCACGCCCACTTGTTGTCTCTAGCCAATCCTGTTACAGTCCAAAGTAGGCTGGGCGTGTGACTGAGGTCAGGAGGCATGGCCTTAGCCGGTAATAACTTTTAGTTGGATTTTAATGATGGAGGGTTGGACGGTGAAGGAATATATTGTAATGATGGGTGTTGGACAGTGAAGGAATATATAATAATGGGTGTTGGACAGTGAAGGAATATATAATGATGGGGGTTGGACGGTGAAGGAATATGTAATGATGGGGGTTGGACGGTGAAGGAATATATTATAATGATGGGTGTTGGACAGTGAAGGAATATATAATAATGGGTGTTGGACAGAGAAGGAATATATAATGATGGGTGTTGGACAGTGAAGGAATATATAATGATGGGGGTTGGACGGTGAAGGAATATATAATGATGGGGGTTGGATGATGAAGGAATATATAATGATGGAGGTTGGTCAGTGAAGGAATATATAATGATTGATGAGATGGAGGGGGCGTTACCTATTAAAGGGGAATGTTGGAGGGTAGGTACCTATTTAAAGGGGAATGATGGAGGGTAGGTACCTATTTAAAGGGGAATGTTGGAAGGTAGGTACCTGTATAAAGTGGAATGTTTGAGGGTAGGTACCTATTTAAAGGGGAATGTTGGAGGGTACGTACCTATTTAAAGTGGGAATGTTGGAGGGGAGGTACCTATTTAAAGGGGAATGTTGGAGGGTTAGGTACCTATTAAAGGGGAATTTTGGAAGGGTAGGGTACCTATTTAAAGGAGGATGTTGGAGGGTAGGTACCCTGTATAAAGTGGAAGTTGGGGGTAGGTACTACTTAAAAGGGAATGTTGGAGGGTAGGGTACCTATTTAAAGGGGAATGTTGGAGGGTAGGTACCATTTAAAGGGGAATTTTGGAGGGTAGGTAACTATTTAAAGGGGAATGTTGGAGGGTAGGTACCTATTGAAGGGGAATGTTGGAGGTAGGTACCTTTAAAGGGGAATGTTGGAGTGTAGGTATCTATTAAAGGGAATGTTGGAGGTAGGTACCTATTTAAGGGGAATGTTGGGGGTAGGTACCTATTTAAAGGGGAATGTTGGAGGGTAGGTACCTATTAAGGGGAATGTTGGAGGGTAGGTAACCTACTTAAAGGGGAATGTTGGAGGTAGGTACCTGTATAAAGGAATGTTGGAGGTGGGAAGGTACCTATTTGAAGGGAATGATGGGGTAGGACCATTTAAAGGGGAAGTGTGGAGGGTGGGTACCTATTTAAAGGGGAATGTGGAGGGTAGGTACCTATTTAAAGGGGAATGTTGGAAGGAGGTACCGTGATGAAAGGTGGAATGTTGGAGGGTAGGTACTATTTAAAGGGAATAATTTTGGAGGGTATGGTACCCTTTAAAGGAATGTGGAGGGTAGGTACCCTGTATAAAGGGGAATGTTGGAGGGTAGGTACCACTTTAAAGGGGAATGTTGGAGGGTAGGTACCTATTTAAAGGGGAATGTTGGAGGGTGGGTACCTATTTAAAGGGGAATGTTGGAGGGTAGGTACCTATTTAAAGGGGAATGATGGAGGGTAGGTACTATTTAAAGGGGAATGTTGGAAGGTAGGTACCTGTATATAAAGTGGAATGTTGGAGGGTAGGTACCTATTTTAAAGGGGAAGGTTGGAGGTAGGTACCTTTTTAAGGGGAATGTTGGAGGGTAGGTACCTATTTAAAGGGGAATGTTGGAGGGTAGGTACCTATTTAAAGGGGAATGTTGTGGAGGGTAGGTACCTATTTAAAGGAGGATGTTGGAGGGTAGGTACCCTGTATAAAGGGGAATGTTGGGGGTAGGTACCTACTTAAAGGGGAATGTTGGAGGGTAGGTACCTATTTAAAGGGGGATGTTGGAGGGTACGGGTACCTATTAAGGGGAATTTTGGAGGGTAGGGACCTATTAAAGGAGGATGGTAGCGGGTAGGTACCCTGTTAAAGGGGGGAATGTTGGAGGGTGGGTACTATTAAAAGGGGATGATTTTGGAGGGTAGGTACCTATTTAAAGGAGGATGTTGGAGGGTAGGTACCCTGTATAAAGGGGAATGTTGAGGGTAGGTACCTACTTAAAGGGGAATTTTGGAGGGTAGGTACCTATTTAAAGGAGGATGTTGGAGGGTAGGTACCCTGTATAAAGGGGAATGTTGGAGGGTAGGTACCTATTTAAAGGGGAATTTTGAGGTAGGGTACCTATTAAAGGAGGATGTTGAGGGTAGGTACCCTGTAAAAGGGGAATGGTGGAGGTGAGGGTAGGTACCTACTGAAGGGGAATGTTGGAGGGTAGGTACCTATATAAAGGGGATGTTGGAGGGTAGGTACCTATATAAAGGGGATGTTGGAGGGTAGGTACCCTGTATAAAGGGAATGTTGGAGGGTAGGTCCTATTAAAGGGAATGTTGGGAGGGTAGGTACCTATTTAAAGGGAATGTTGGAGGGTAGGTACCTATTTAAAGGGGAATTTGGAGGGTAGGTACCTATTTAAAGGAGGAGGATGTGGAGGTAGGATACCTGTATAAAGGGGAATGTTGGAGGGTAGGTACCTACTTAAAGGGGAATGTTGGAGGGTAGGTACCTATTTAAAGGGGAATGTTGGAGGGTAGGTACCTATTTAAAGGGGAATTTTGGGGGGTAGGTACCTATTAAAGGAGGATGTTGGAGGGTAGGTACCCTGTATAAAGGGGAATGTGGAGGGTAGGTACCTACTTAAAGGGGAATGTTGGAGGGTAGGTACCTATTTGAAGGGGAATGTTGGAGGGTGGGTACCTATTTAAAGGGGAATGTTGGAAGGTAGGTACCCTGTATAAAGTGGAATGTTGGAGGGTAGGTACCTATTAAAAGGGGAATTTTGGAGGGTAGGTACCTATTTAAAGGAGGATGTTGGAGGGTAGGTACCCTGTATAAAGGGGAATGTTGGAGGGTAGGTACCTAATAAAGGGGAATGTTGGAGGGTAGGTACCTATTTGAAGGGGAATGTTGGAGGGTGGTGGGTACCTATTTAAAGGGAATGTTGGAGGGTAGGTACCTATTTAAAGGGGAATGATGGAGGGTATGGTACCTATTTAAAGGGGAATTTGGAAGGTAGGTACCTGTATAAGGGAATGTGGAGGGCAGGGTACATATTTAAAGGGGAATGTTGGAGGGTAGGTGGTACCTATTTTTTAAAGGGGAATGTTGGAGGGTAGGTACCTATTAAAGGGGAATGTTGGAGGGTAGGTACCTATTTAAAGGGAATGTGGGAGGGTAGGTACCTATTTAAAGGGGAAATGTTGGAGGGTAGGGTAGGTACCTATTTAAAGGGTAATGTTGGAGGGTAGGTGCCTATTTAAAGGGGAAATGTTGGAAGGGAGTACCTGTATAAAGTGGAATGTTGGAGGGTAGGTACCTATTAAAGGGGAATGTTGGAAGGTAGTTACCTGTATAAAGTGGAATGTTGGGGGGTAGGTGCCTATTTAAAGGAGGATGTTGGAGGGTGGTACCGTAAGGGGAATTGGAGGGTAGGTACCTATTTAAAGGGGAATGTTGGAGGGTAGGTACCTATTTAAAGGGGAATCTGGAAGGTAGGGGGTACCTGTATAAAGGGGAAGTGTTTAAGGTTAGGTACCTATTAAAGGGGAATGATGGAGGGTAGGTATCTGTATAAAGAGGAATGTTGGGGGGTAGGTACCTGTATAAAAAGTAATGGTTTGAGGGTAGGTACCTATTTGAAGGGGAATGTTGGGGGGTAGGTACCCTGTATAAAGGGGAATGTTGGGGGGGGTAGGTACCTATTTAAAGGAGAATGTTGGAGGGTAGGTACCTATTAAAGGGGGATGTTGGGGGTAGGTACCTATTTAAAGGGGAATGTTGGAGGGTAGGTACCTATTTAAAGGGGAAGTTGGAAGGTAGGTACCTGTATAAAGGGGAATGTTGGAGGGTAGGTACCTATTTGAAGGGGAATGTTGGGGTAGGTAACCATTTAAAGGGGAATGTTCGGTGGGTAGGTACCTATTTAAAGGGGAATGTTGGAGGGTAGGTACCCTGGATAAAGGGGAATGTTGGGGGGTAGGTACCTATTTAAAGGAGAATGTGGGAGGGTAGGTACCTATTAAAGGGGGATGTTGGGGGTAGGTACCTGTATAAAAGGGGAATGTTGGAGGGTAGGTACCATTTAAAGGGTAATGTTGGAGGGTAGGTACCTGTATAAAGGGGAATTTGGAGGGTAGGTACCTATTTGAAGGGGAATGTTGGGGGTAGGGACCTATTTAAAGGGGAATGTTGGAGGGTAGGTACCTATTTAAAGGGGAATGTTGGAGGGAAGGTACCTATTTAAAGGGGAATGTTGGAGGGTAGGTACCTGTATAAAGTGAATGTGGAGAGGGTAGGTACCTATTTAAAGGGGAATGTTGGAGGGTAGGTACCTATTTAAAGGGGAATGTTGGAAGGTAGGTACGTATAAGTGGAATGTTGGAGGGTAGGTACCTATTTAAAGGGGAATGTTGGAGGGTAGTAGGTACTTTTAAAGGGGAAGTTGGAGGGTAGGTACCTATTTAAAGGGAATGTGGGAGGGTGTACCTATTTAAAGGGGAATGTTGGAGGGTAGGTACCTATTTAAAGGGGAATGTTGGGAGGTAGGTACCTGTTTAAAGGGGAATGTGGGAGGGTAGGTACCTATTTAAGGGGAATGTTGGAGGGTAGGTACCTATTTAAAGGGGAATGTTGGAGGGTAGGTACCTATTTGAAGGGGAATGTTGGGGGTAGGTACCTATTTAAAGGGGAATGTTGGAGGGTAGGTACCTGTAATTAAGGGGAATGTTGGAGGGTAGGTACCTATTTGAAGGGGAATGTTGGGGGTAGGTACCTATTAAAGGGGAATGTTGGAGAGTAGGTACCTATTTAAAGGGTAATGTTAGAGGGTAGGTACCTGATATAAAGGGGAATTTGGAGGGTAGGATACCTATTTGAAGGGGAATGTTGGGGGTAGGTACCTATTTAAAGGGGAATGTTGGAGGGTAGGTACCTATTTGAAGGGGAATGTTGGGGGTGGTACCTATTTAAGGGGAATGTTGGAGGGTAGGTACCTGTATAAAGGGGAATGTTGGAGGGTAGGTACCTATTTGAAGGGGAATGTTGGGGGTAGGTACCTATTTAAAGGGGAATGTTGGGGGGTAGGTACCTCCTATTTAAAGGAGAATTTGGAGGGTAGGTACCTATTTAAAGGGGAATGTTGGAGGGTAGGTACCTGTATAAAGGGGAATGTTGGAGGGTAGGTACCTGTATAAAGGGGATGTTGGGGGGTAGGTACCTATTTAAAGGAGGATGTTGGAGGTAGGTACCTGTATTATAAAGGGGAATGTTGAAGGGATGGTACCTTATAAAGGGAATGTTGGAGGGTAGGTACCTTTAAAGGGGAAATGTTGGGGGTAGGTACCTATTTGAAGGAGGAATGTTGGAGGGTAGGTACCTGTATAAAGGGAGATGTTGGGGTGGTACCATTTAAAGGAGATTAGAGAATTTGGAGGGTAGGTACCTATTTAAAGGGGAATGTTGGAGGGTAGGTACCTGTATAAAGGGGAATGTTGGAGGGTAGGTACCTATTTAAAGGAGGATGTTGGAGGGTAGGTACCTGTATAAAGGGGAATGTTGAAGGGTAGGTACCTGTATAAAGGGGAATGTTGGAGGGTAGGTACCTATTTAAAGGGGAATGTTGGAGGGTATGCACCATATGAAGGGGTATTTTGGAGGGTAGGTACCTATTTAAAGGGGAATGTTGGAGGGTAGGTACCTATATGAAGGGGAATGTTGGAGGGTAGGTACCTATTTAAAGGGGAATGTTGGAGGGTAGGTACCTATTTAAAGGGGATGTTGGGGGTAGGTACCTATTAAAGGGGAATGTTGGAGGGTAGGTACCTGTATAAAGGGGAATGTTGGGGGGTAGGTACCTATTTAAAGTATTTGAAGGGGAATGTTGGAGGGTAGGTACCTATTTTAAAGGGGAATGTTGGAGGGTAGGTACCTATTTAAAGGGGAATGTTGGAGAGTAGGTACCTATTTAAAGGGGAATGTTGGAGGGTAGGTCTATTTAAAGGGGAATGTTGGGGGTAGGTACCTATTTAAAGGGGAATGGGGGTGGTAGGTACCTATTTGAAGGGGAATGTTGGAGGGTAGGTACCTGTATAAAGGGGAATGTTGGGGGGTAGGTACCTATTTAAAGGAGAATTTTGGAGGGTAGATACCTATTTAAAGGGGAATGTTGGAGGGTAGGTACCTGTATAAAGGGGAATGTGGAGGGTAGGTACCTGTTATAAAGGGGAATGTTGGAGGGTAGGTACCTATTAAAGGGGGATGTTGGAGGGTAGGTACCTATTTAAAGGGGATGTTGGAGGGTAGGTACCGTTTAATAAAGGGGAATGTTGGAGGGTAGGTACCCTACTTAAAGGGGAATGTAGAGGGTAGGTACCTATTTAAGGGGAATTTTGGAGGGTAGGTACATTTGAAGTTTTGAAGGGGAATGTTGGAGGGTAGGTACTATTGAAGTATTTGAAGGGGGATGTTGGAGGGGAGGTGGTACCTATTTAAAGGGGAATGTTGAGGGTAGGTAACTATTGAAGGGGAATGTTGGAGAGTAGGTACCTATTTAAAGGGGTAATGTTGGAGGGTAGGTACCTATTTAAAGGGGAATGTGGGGGTAGGTACCTATTAAAGGGGAATGTTGGGGGTAGGTACCTATTGAAGGGGAATGTGGAGGGTAGGTACCTGTATAAAGGGGAATTGTGGAGGGTAGGTACCTGTATAAAGGGGAATGTTGGAGGGTGGTAGGTACCTATTTTAAAGGGGAATGTGGGGGTAGGTACCTATTTAAAGGGGAATGTTGGGGTAGGTACCTATTTGAAGGGGAATGTTGGAGGTAGGTACCTACTAAAGGGGAATGTTTGGAGGGTAGGTACCTATTTAAAGGGGAATTTGGAGGGTAGGTACCTATTTGAAGTATTTGAAGGGAATGTTGGAGGGTAGGTACCTATTGAGTAGTATTTGAAGGGGAATGTTGGAGGGTAGGTACCTATTTAAAGGGGAATGTTGGAGGGTAGGTACCTATTTGAAGGGGAATGTGGAGAGTAGGGGTACCTATTAAAGGGGAATGTGGAGGGTAGGTACCTATTTAAAGGGGAAATGTTGGGGGTAGGTACCTATTTAAAGGGGAATGTTGGGGGTAGGTACCTATTTGAAGGGGAATGTTGGAGGGTAGGTACCTGTATAAAGGGGAATGTTGGGGGGTAGGTACCGATTTAAAGGAGAATTTGGAGGGTAGATACCTATTTAAAGGGGAATGTTGGAGGGTAGGTACCTGATAAAGGGGAATGTTGGGTGGAGGGTAGGTACCTGTATAGGGGAATGGGAATGGTTGGAGGGTAGGTACCTATTTAAAGGGGATGTTGGAGGGTAGGTACCTATTAAAGGAGGCTGTTGGAGGGTAGGTACCTGTATAAAGGGGAATGTTGGAGGGTAGGTACCTATTTAAAGGGGGATGTTGGAGGGTAGGTACCTATTTAAAGGGGAATGTTGGGGGTAGGTACCTATTTAAAGGAGAATGTTGGGAGGGTAGGTACCTATTTGAAGGGGAATGTTGGAGGGTAGGGTACCTATTTAAAGGGGAATGTTGGAGGGTAGGTACCTATTTGAAGGGGAATGTTGGAGGGTAGGTCCCTATTTAAAGGGGAATGATGGAGGGTAGGTACCTTTATAAAGGGGAATGTTGGGGTTAGGTACCTATTTAAAGGGGAATGTTGGGGGTAGGTACCTATTTAAACTTATAAAAGAGCTGCACAATTATTGTTGAGCAACGGGGTAGTGATACACGATGGTGAAGAGATCGCGGACACGAGGAATTGAGGGGTACGGGGAGTAGGGTACCTATTAAGGGGGAATGTTGGAGGGTAGGCGACCTTAAAGGGGAATGTGGGAGGGTGGGTACCTATTAAGGGGAATGTTGGAGGAGTAGGATACTCTTTATAAGTGGAAGGTGATGGTAGGTCCTTTAAGGAATGTGGAGTGTATGTACCTATTTAAAGGGAATGTTGGAAGGTACGGTACCGTATACATTGGAATGTTGGAGGGTAGGTACCTATTTAAAGGGAATGTTGGAGATTAGGTACCTATTTAAAGGGGAATGTTGGAGGGTAGGTCCTTATTTGAAAGGGAATGTGGAGGGTATGTACCTATTTAAAGGGGAATTTGGAGGGTAGGTACCTTTTAAAAGGGAATGTTGGAGGGTAGGTACCTGTATAAAGGGGAATGTTGGAGGGTTAGGTTACCTATTTGAAGGGGCAATGTTGAGGGTAGGGTACCTATTTAAAGGGGAATGTTGGAGGGTAGGTACCTATTTTGAAGGGGAATGCTGGGGGTAGGTACCCTATTTAAAGGGAATGTTGGGGGTATGTACCTTTAGAAGGGAATGTGGAGGGTAGGTACTCTATTGAAGGGAATGTTGGGGGTAGGTACCTATTTAAAGGGGAATGTTGAGCGTAGGTAACCTATTTAAAGGGTAATGTTAGAGGGTGGTACCTGTAAAAGGGGAATGTGGAGGGTACGTACCTATTTGAAGGGAATTGGGGGTAGGTACCTATTTAGGGGAATGTTGGAGGGTAGGTAACCTATTTGAAGGGGGAAGGTTGGGTGTAGGTACCGTTTAAAGGGAATGTGGCATTGTAGTACCTGTATAAAGAGGGAATGTTGGATGGGTAGGTACCTATTTGAAGGGAATGTGGTGGGGTATGGTATATTTAAAGGGGGACATGTTGGGGGGTAGGTACCTATTTAAAGGAGAATTTTGTTGAGGTAGGTACCTATTTACACAGGGAATGTTGAGGGTAGGTACCTGTATAAGGGGAATGTTGGGGGTAGGTACCTATTTGAAGGGGAATGTGGAGGGTGTACCTATTTAAAGGGAATGTTGAGTGTAGGTATCTATTTAAAGGGAATGTTGGAGAGGTAGGTACCTATTGAGGGGAATGGTGGAGGTAGGACCTATAAAGGGAAGTTGGAGGGTAGGTACCTATTTAAAGGGGAGTTGGGAGGTATAGGTACCTATTTAAAGGGGAATGTTGGAGGTAGGTACCTGTATAAAGTGAATGTGTTGAGGGTAGGTACCTATTTAAAGGGGAATTTGGATAGGGGAGTACTTTTAAGGAGGATGTGGAGGGTAGGTACCCTGTATAAAGGGGAATGTTGGAGGGTAGGTACCTACTTAAAGGGGAATGTTGGAGGGTAGGTACCTATTTGAAGGGGAATGTTGGAGGGTGGGTACCTATTAAGGGGAATGTTGGAGGGTAGGTACCTATTTAAAGGGAATGATGGAGGGTAGGTACCTATTTAAAGGGGAATGTTGGAAGGTAGGTACCTGTATAAGTGGAATTTTGAGGGTAGGTACCTATTTAAAGGGGAATGTTGGAGGGTAGGTACCTATTTAAAGGGAATGTTGGAGGGTAGGTACCTATTTAAAGGGGAATGTTGGAGGGTAGGTACCTATTTAAAGGGGAATTTTGGAGGGTAGGTACCTATTTAAAGGAGGATGTTGGAGGGTAGGTCCCTGTATAAAAGTGGAATGTTGGAGGGTAGGTACCTACTTAAAGGGGAATGTTGGAGGGTAGGTACCTATTTAAGGGGAATGTTGAGGGTAGGTCCTTATTAAGGGGAATTTTTTGGGGGTAGGTACCTATTTAAAGGGGAATGTTGGAGGGTAGGTACCTATTTGAAGGGGAATGTTGGAGGGTAGGTACCTATTTAAAGGGGAATGTTGGAGTGTAGGTATCTATTTAAAGGGGAATGTTGGAGGTAGGTACCTATTTGAGGGGAATGTTGGAGGGTAGGTACCTATTTAAAGGGGAATGTTGGAGGGTAGGTACCTATTTAAAGGGGAATGTTGGAGGGTAGGTAACCTACTTAAAGGGGAAATGTTGGAAGGTAGGTACCTGTATAAAGGGGAATGTTGGAGGAAGGTACTATTTGAAGGGAATGATGGGGGTAGGCACCTATTTAAAGGGGAATGTTGGAGGGTGGGTACCTATTTAAAGGGGAATGTGGAGGGTAGGGTACCTATTTAAAGGGGAATTTGGGAAGGTAGGTTCCTGTATAAAGTGGAATGTTGGAGGGTAGGTACCTATTAAAGGGGAATTTTGGAGGGTAGGTACCTATTTAAAGGAGGATGTTGGAGGGTAGGTACCCTGTATAAAGGGGAATGTTGAGGGTAGGTACCACTTAAAGGGGAATGTTGGAGGGTAGGTACCTATTTGAAGGGGAATGTTGGAGGGTGGGTACCTTTTAAAGGGGAATGTTGGAGGGTAGGTACCTATTTAAAGGGGAATGATGGAGGGTAGGTACCTATTTTAAAGGGGAATGTTGGAAGGTAGGTACCTGTATAAAGTGGAATGTGGAGGGTAGGTACCTATTTAAAGGGGAATGTTGGAGGGTAGGTACCTTTTAAAGGGGAATGTTTGGAGGGTAGGTACCTATTTAAGGGAATGTGTGGAGGGGTAGGTACCTATTAAGGGGAATTTTGGAGGGTAGGTACCTATTTAAAGGAGGATGTTGGAGGGTAGGTACCCTGTATAAAGGGGAATGTTGGGGGTAGGTACCTACTTAAAGGGGAATGTTGGAGGGTAGGTACCTATTTAAAGGGGGATGTTGGAGGGTAGGTACCTTTTAAAGGGGAATTTTGGAGGGTAGGTACCTATTTAAAGGAGGATGTTAGAGGGTAGGTACCCTGTATAAAGGGGAATGTTGGAGGGTAGGTACCTATTTAAAGGGGAATTTTGGAGGGTAGGTACCTATTTAAAGGGGAATGTTGGAGGGTAGGTACCCTGTATAAAGGGGAATGTTGGAGGGTAGGTACCTACTTAGGGGAATTTGGGAGGGTAGGTACCTATTTAAAGGAGGATGTGGAGGGTAGGTACCCTGTATAAAGGGGAATGTTGGAGGGTAGTACCTATTTAAAGGGGAATTTTGGAGGTAGGTACCTATTTAAAGGAGGATGTTGAGGGTAGTACCCTGTAAAAGGGGATGTGTGAGGGTAGGTACCTACTAAAGGGAATGTTGGAGGGTAGGTACCTATTTAAAGGGGAATTTTGGAGGGTAGGTACCTATTTAAAGGAGGATGTTGGAGGGTAGGTACCTGTATAAAGGGGAATGTTGGAGGGTAGGTACCTACTTAAAGGGGAATGTTGGAGGGTAGGTACCATATTAAAGGGGAATGTTGGAGGGTAGGTACCTATTTAAAGGGGAATTTTGGAGGGTAGGTACCTATTTAAGGAGGATGTGGAGGGTAGGTACCCTGTATAAAGGGGAATGTTGGAGGGTAGGTACCTACTTAAAGGGGAATGTTGGAGGGTAGGTACCTATTTAAAGGGGAATGTTGGAGGGTAGGTACCTATTTAAAGGGGAATTTTGGGGGTAGGTACCTATTAAAGGAGGATGTTGAGGGTAGGTACCCTGTATAAAGGGGAATGTTGGAGGGTAGGGTCCTACTTAAAGGGAATGTTGGAGGGTAGGTGTACCTATTTGAAGGGGAAGTTGGAGGTGGGTACCTATTTAAAGGGAGTGTGGAATAGGTACGCTGTATAAAGTGGAAGTTGGAGGTAGGTACCTATTAAAGGGGAATTTTGGAGGGTAGGTACCTATTTAAAGGAGGATGTTGGAGGGTAGGTACCCTGTATAAAGGGGAATGTTGGGTAGGTACTACTAAAGGGGAATGTTGGAGGGGTAGGTAACCTATTGAGGGGCATGTGGGAGGGTGGTACCTATTTAAGGGAATGTTGGAGGGTAGGTACCTATTAAAGGGGAATGTGGAAGGTAGTAGGTACCTATTTAAAGGGGAATGTTGGAAGGTAGGTACCTGTATAAGGGAATGTTGGAGGGCAGGTACTATTTAAAGGGGAATGTTGAGGGTAGGTACCTATTTAAAGGGGATGTTGGAGGATAGGTACTATTAAGGGGAATGTTGGAGGGTAGGTACCTATTTAAAGGGAATGTTGGAGGGTAGGTACCTATTTAAAGGGGAATGTTGGAGGGTAGGTACCTATTTAAAGGGTAATGTTGGAGGGTAGGTGCCTATTTAAAGGGGAATGTTGGAAGGTAGGTACCTTTATAAAGTGGAATGTTGGAGGGTAGGTACCTATTAAAGGGAATGTTGGAAGGTAGTTACCTGTATAAAGTGGAATGTTGGGGGTAGGTGCCTATTTAAAGGAGGATGTTGGAGGGTAGGTACCCTTGTATAAAGGGGAATGTTGGAGGGTAGGTACCTATTTAAAGGGGAATGTTGGAGGGTAGGTACCTATTTAGGGGAATCTGAAGGTAGGTACTGTATAAAGGGGAATGTTTAAGGTTAGGTACCTATTAAAGGGGAATGATGGAGGGTAGGTATCTGTATAAAGAGGAATGTTGGGGGGGTAGGTACCTGTATAAAAAGTAATGTTGAGGGTAGGTACCTATTTGAAGGGGAAGTTGGGGGGTAGGTACCCTGTATAAAGGGGAATGTTGGGGGGTAGGTACGCATATTTAAAGGAGAATGTTGGAGGGTAGGTACCTATTAAAGGGGGATGTTGGGGGTAGGTACCTATTTAAAGGGGAATGTTGAGGGTAGGTACCTATTTAAAGGGGAATGTTGGAAGGTAGGTACCTGTATAAAGGGGAATGTTGGAGGGTAGGTACCTATTTGAAGGGGAATGTTGGGGGGTAGGTACCTATTTAAAGGGGAATGTTCGTGGGTAGGTACCTATTTAAAGGGGAATGTTGGAGGTAGGTACCCTGTATAAAGGGGAATGTTGGGGGGGTAGGTACCTATTTAAAGGAGAATGTGGGAGGTAGGTACCTATTTAAAGGGGGATGTTGGGGGTAGGTACCTGTATAAAGGGGAATGTTGGAGGGTAGGTACCTATTTAAAGGGTAATGTTGAGGGTAGGTACCTGTATAAAGGGGAATTTTGGAGGGTAGGTACCTATTTGAAGGGAATGTTGGGGTAGGTACCTATTTAAAGGGGAATGTTGGAGGGTAGGTACCTATTTAAAGGGGAATTTTGGAGGGTAGGTACCTATTTAAAGGGGAATGTTGGAGGGTAGGTACCTGTTAAAGTGGAATTGGAGGGTATGTACCTATTTAAAGGGGAATGTTGGAGGGTAGGTACCTATTTAAAGGGGAATGTTGGAGTGTAGTACCTGTATAAGGGAATGTTGGAGGGTAGGTACTATTTAAAGTGGGAATGTGGAGGGTAGGTACCTATTTAAGGGGAATGTTGGAGGGTAGTTAACCTATTTGAAAGGAATGTTGGAGGGTAGGTACCTATTTAAAGGGAATGTTGGAGGGTAGGTACCTATATAAAGGGGATGTTGGAGGGTAGGTACCTTTAAAAGGGGAATGTTGGAGGGTAGGTACCTATTTGAAGGGGAATGTTGGAGGGTAGGTACCTATTTAAAGGGGAATGTTGGAGGGTAGGTACCTATTGAAGGGGAATGTTGGGGGTAGGTACCTATTTAAAGGGGAATGTTGGAGGGTAGGTACCTGTTTAAAGGGGAATGTTGGAGGGTAGTACCTATTTGAAGGGGAATGTTGGGGTAGGTACCTATTTAAAGGGGAATGTTGGAGAGTAGGTACCTATTTAAAGGGTATGTTAAGGTAGGTACCTGTATAAAGGGGAATTGTGGAGGTAGGTACCTATTGAAGGGAATGTTGGGGTAGGTACCTATTTAAAGGGGAATGTTGGAGGGTAGGTACCTATTTGAAGGGGAATGTTGGGGGTAGGTACCTTTAAAGGGGAATGTTGGAGGGTAGGTACCTGTATAAAGGGGAATGTTGGAGGGTAGGTACCTATTTGAAGGGGAATGTTGGGGGTAGGTACCTATTTAAAGGGGAATGTTGGGGGGTAGGTACCTATTTGAAGGGGAATTTGAGGGTAGGTACCTATTTAAAGGGGAATGTTGGAGGGTAGGTACCTGTATAAAGGGGAATGTTGGAGGGTAGGTACCTGTATAAAGGGGAATGTTGGAGGGTAGGTACCTATTTAAAGGAGGATGTTGGGGGTAGGTACCTGTATAAGGGGAATGTTGAAGGGTAGGTACCTGTATAAAGGGGAATGTTGGAGGGTAGGTACCTATTTAAGGGGAATGTTGGGGGTAGGTACCTATTTGAAGGGGAATGTTGGAGGGTAGGTACCTGTATAAAGGGATGTTGGGGTAGTACCTATTAAAGGAGAATTTGGAGGGTAGGTACCTATTTAAAGGGGAATGTTGGAGGGTAGGTACCTGTATAAAGGGGAATGTTGGAGGGTAGGTACCTATTTAAAGGAGGATGTTGGAGGGTAGGTACCTGTATAAAGGGGAATGTTGAAGGGTAGGTACCTGTATAAAGGGGAATGTTGGAGGGTAGGTACCTATTTAAAGGGGAATGTTGGAGGGTAGGCACCTATATGAAGGGGTATTTTGGAGGGAGGTACTATTTAAAGGGGAATGTTGGAGGGTAGGTACCATATTTGAAGGGGAATGTTGGAGGGTAGGTACCTATTTAAAGGGAATGTTGAGGGTAGGTACCTATTTAAAGGGGAATGTTGGGGGTAGGTACCTATTTAAAGGGGAATGTTGGAGGGTAGGTACCTGTATAAAGGGGAATGTTGGGGGGTAGGTACCTATTTAAAGTATTGAAGGGGAATGTTGGAGGGTTAGGTACCTATTTAAAGGGGAATGTTGGAGGGTAGGTACCTATTTGAAGGGGAATGTTGGAGAGTAGGTACCTATTTAAAGGGGAATGTTGGAGGGTAGGTACCTATTTAAAGGGGAATGTTGGGGGTAGGTACCTATTTAAAGGGGAATGTTGGGGGTTAGGTACCTATTTTGAAGGGGAATGTTGGAGGGTAGGTACCTGTATAAAGGGGAATGTTGGGGGGTGGTACCTATTTAAAGGAGAATTTTGGAGGGTAGATACCTATTTAAAGGGGAATGTTGGAGGGTAGGTACCTGTATAAAGGGGAAGTTGGAGGGTAGGTACCTGTATAAAGGGGAATGTTGGAGGGTAGGTACCTATTTAAAGGGGGATGTTGGAGGGTAGGTACCTATTTAAAGGAGGATGTTGGAGGGTAGGTACCTGTATAAAGGGGAATGTTGGAGGGTAGGTACCTACTTAAAGGGGAATGTTAGAGGGTAGGTACCTATTTAAAGGGGAATTTTGGAGGGTAGGTACCTATTGAAGTATTTGAAGGGGAATGTTGGAGGGTAGGTACCTATTTGAAGTATTGAAGGGGAATGTTGGAGGGTAGGTACCTATTTAAAGGGGAATGTTGGAGGGTAGGTACCTATTGAAGGGGAATGTTGGAGAGTAGGTACCTATTTAAAGGGTAATGTTGGAGGGTAGGTACCTATTTAAAGGGGAATGTGGGGGTAGGTACCTATTTAAAGGGGAATGTTGGGGGTAGGTACCTATTTGAAGGGAATGTTGAGGGTAGGTACCTGTATAAAGGGGAATGTTGGAGGGTAGGTACCTGTATAAAGGGGAATGTTGGAGGGTAGGTACCTATTTTAAGGGGAATGTTGGGGTAGGTACCTATTTAAAGGGGAATGTTGGGGTAGGTACCTATTTGAAGGGGAATGTTGGAGGGTAGGTACCTACTTAAAGGGGAATGTTGGAGGGTAGGTACCTATTTAAAGGGGATTTTGGAGGGTAGGTACCTATTTGAAGTATTTGAAGGGGAATGTTGGAGGGTAGGTACCTATTTGAAGTATTTGAAGGGGAATGTTGGAGGGTAGGTACCTATTTAAAGGGGAATGTTGGAGGTAGGTACCTATTTAAAGGGGAATGTTGGAGAGTAGGTACCTATTTAAAGGGGAATGTGGAGGGTAGGTACCTATTTAAAGGGGAATGTTGGGTAGTACCTATTTAAAGGGAATTTGGGGGTAGGTACCTATTTGAAGGGGAATGTTGGAGGGTAGGTACCTGTATAAAGGGGAATGTTGGGGGGTAGGTACCGATTTAAAGGAGAATTTTGGAGGGTAGTACGATTTAAGGGAATTTGAGGAGTCTGTTAAGGGGAATGTTGGAGGGTAGGTACCTGTATAAAGGGGAATGGTTGGAGGGTAGGTACTATTTAAAGGGGGATGTTGGAGGTAGGTACCTATTTAAAGGAGGATGTTGGAGGTGTAGGTACTGTAAAAGGGAATGTTGGAGGGTAGGTACCTATTTAAAGGGGGATGTTGGAGGGTAGGTACCTATTAAAGGGAATGTTGGGGGTAGTACCTATTTAAGGAGAATGTTGGGAGGGTAGGTACCTATTGAAGGGGAAGTTGGAGGGTAGGTACCTATTTAAGGGGAATTGGAGGGTAGGTACCATTTGAAGGGAATGTTGGAGGGTAGGTCCCTATTTAAAGGGGAATGATGGAGGGTAGGTACCTTTATAAAGGGGAATGTTGGGGTTAGGTACCTATTTAAAGGGGAATGTTGGGGGTAGGTACCTATTTAAAGGGGAATGTTGGGGGTAGGTTACCTATTTAAAGGGGAATGTTGGTGGGTATATAGTAGAGCTACATTAACCTATTATGTGCCAGTGTCCTTTCTATGTAATACATAATGAGTTCATGATTCCCAGTGCCATGCAACACAATTCCAGTGACTGGTGTCAGTAGCACAGCAGGATGGCAGCTCCTACTTAACTTTGCCTTTTTCCTCTCCACCTTCTCTGTTACCCCCTCCATCCACCCACCTCAGTCCCTGCAAACTTCCCATCCAATCCCCCGCTCCCTTTTCCAGCCCATTCTTCTCCTGGTCCCTCCCTCCTCCTCTTCCTCCCTCTTTCCATCCCTCCTCTTCCTCACCCACTAGTCCCCTCCTTCTTATCACACAGTCAACATGGCGAAAGCCTATGATCACCTCTTCAAACTTCTTCTCATTGGGGACAGCGGCGTGGGAAAGACCTGTCTGGTTGTCAGATTCTCCGAGGACAGCTTCAACACTACTTACATTTCTACCATAGGTGAGTGATTGTCAGCTCTGCTGCCCAGGGGACGCCTTTCTTCATCTCACTTTTAATCTTTCCAAACTTTCTCTCAATTTACAGTCAAACCTCAAGTTCTGACTCTTTACTTTCCCTTTAAATCCCTAAACATTTAACACTTTCACTACCACCAAAGAAACTTCACCTACAAAGTTAAGAGTTGACACCCAGTTCCAGAGCTTGGCATAACAAGGGGACAAATTTAACCCATTGTGTCCCATTGTCCTGTGTATTGTATTATACAGATTGGAACCTTTTGTGCATTGAGCTTATACACAAAATTGGTAATACAATGGGTTAAAATAGGTCACTGGGACTGAGCCATTTGGATAAATAAAACTAGTTCACAGATCCCAAGAGCTTACAGTCTAGATAGGACTTGGGAATACAAAGGGTTACTTTGTGTATAGATTAATTTATTACTATTGGTGATTTATATAGCAACATCTTCAGTAGAACTTTACAAATACATGTATACATTCACATCAGGCCCTGCCCCGAAGAGCTTACAATTTAAGCACGTTAATTTGACACATACAAGGGTGGATTCGAACTCAGGAATCCAGAACTGCAAGGAATCCGTGCTAACCATTGAGCCATCGTGCTGCCCACAGTACAGAGCTGCAGGGGGAGGATAATGAAGTGAACCTGATCTTAGCACAGCTCAGTGTAATGTATTTCTCAATATCACAACTTTAATAGTTAGACTTATAGAAACAACATAGTACTGAGCTGCAGGGGGAGATATGAAGTGAAACTGATCTTAGCACAGCCCTGTGTAATGTATTTCTCAATATCACAACTTAATAGTTACACTTATGAAATAACATAGTACAGAGCTGCAGGGGGGAGGTAATGAAGTGAACCTGATCTTAGCACAGCCCTGTGTAATGTATTTCTCAATATCACAACTTTAATAGTTAAATAGAAATAACATAGTACAGAGCTGCAGGGGGAGGATAATGAAGTGAACCTGATCTTAGACAGCCCTGTGTAATGTATTTCTCAATATCACAACTTTAATAGTTACACTTATTGAAATAACATAGTACAGAGCTGCAGGGGGAGGATAATGAAGTGAACCTGATCTTAGACAGCCCTGTGTAATGTATTTCTCAATATCACAACTTTAATAGTTACACTTATAGAAATAACATAGTACAGAGCTGCAGGGGGAGGATAATGAAGTGAACCTGATCTTAGCACAGCCCTGTGTAATGTATTTCTCAATATCACAACTTTAATAGTTACACTTATTGAAATAACATAGTACAGAGCTGCAGGGGGAGGATAATGAAGTGAACCTGATCTTAGCACAGCCCTGTGTAATGTATTTCTCAATATCACAACTTAATAGTTACACTTATAGAATAACATAGTACAGAACTGCAGGGGGAGGATAATGAAGTGAACCTGATCTTAACACAGCCCTGTGTAATGTATTTCTCAATATCACAACTTTAATAGTTACACTTATTGAAATAACATAGTACAGGGCTGCAGGGGGAGGATAATGAAGTAGGAAGTCCACTTTCTGTTTTTTTAACAAACCGAACCCTCCTATCCTCCCCCTATGTAATCCTGCGGTTGGAGTTGCCAAATGTTTACCCAAAACCGAAACCGAGACTTTGACACCTAATGGAAACCTGGAAAATCCCCCAGAAATCCCGCCCACCACCTGCTCCTTTCAGACGCAAATCCCTTTAACTAATCCCATTTTTGTTCAGAAGGGCCTGGCCCAGTCAGCAGATATTTTATCTAGACTCTGCACTGGGAACCTGAGCCCATTCTCCACGTCCCCTAATGTTCATTCAACAAAGAGCACAGACAGCATCTCCCTTTGGATACTAAATTGTCTTTTTGATGTTAATTTGCCCTTTAGTGACTTTCCCAAGATAGATGATTAAAAACTACAACTCCCAGCATCCCTTGGCCTCCCTCTGTAGTTAAGGGATTTGTCTGGAGACACGCCGTTTGAGAATCCTTGTGTTAAATGACAATTAGAATTGTTGATAGTGACGTCTCCATAATAAACATTGTAACCCTGAGATATTTTCATTGTATTGATTGTATCTATCTGAATATCTGTCCAGAGGGTTTTCTTAGTTTGCAGTTTAGTTCCAGCTTTAGTGGGAGCTGCCATCCTGCTTGCCCTTCGCACAACCTATAAAATGTATCCTGTAGTTTATCTGGTTTTCAGTTGTTATACTCGTAAGAATGGAGAACGTGATGAATGATGGGATATTCTATTACAGGATGATACCCTATCATCCTGTCTATTATTGACTTCAATGGCTATTCCGACAATGAGATGTATAAACACAGCGCTCAGTGGGATGTCACAGGAAATAGGAGATGATGGAATTAAATGGGAATCCAGCAACTTCCTCCTGTTTCCTGTTACAACAATCCGGTTCCATTTTCCAATTAACGCCGCTGTGATACTTATTGTCAGATATGAACCACCCCCCTGGTAACACTTTCCTCTGTTTAAAGGAGAACTATAGTGCAAATAAAAGGTAGGATTGTTACTCAGTCCTACCTCCTAAAATTGCTTCTGTAAGGAAAAGAAAATTGCTTCTGCCAGGCTTTCCCAGTGCTTCAGCTCTATCTTTAATACAGAAAGGTCCAGGACAGTAACCTGGCAGATGGTATGTTAAAAAAAAAATCTTTACAGTGGAGTTATCCTTTAAACTTTTATCTCTGGCTACAAACTGCTATTTGGTGGCTGTAGAGTTATTGACAGGCGAGGGTGTCATGGCCGACATTAGCCGCATGACTTGTGCCATACAGTGGGCTACTCCCTAAACTCTCTTGACATTGGGAGTGGGGGTGGGGACGTGTTTTATTAACCCGACTTCCATTATTTTGCATTTTTTCCCCAGGGATCGACTTTAAAATAAGAACCACAGAGATCGATGGGAAAAAGATCAAGTTGCAGGTTTGGTGAGTTCCTTGTTTGTTTTACCAACTCACGGTGCGGGGCCCTTTAAGGAATAATCCTTATAATAACCAATCAGCAGGCAGACTGGGAGCCATAGTTATTGTACTGGGTGGTGTTTATGTGTCCTGTGCTTATCGCCCCCTGTTGGACAGGTCATTTACTACATCAGGTGGTACATGGGACTATAACAGATTGTACAGTAGATTAGTTCCTATCGGTGGAAATACACATGGCAGCCCATAATGTACGATTTGGCGTACTTACCTGGCATACCTACCCACACTGGTGACGTTACTGCAAGTCTCGCTCCCTTCCCCTTTAAAAAATACCCATTGTCATGGTACTTACCTTGCTAGGGTGGTCCTGGGCACCGAGAGGCCTAGTGGTCAAGCTCTATGGCAGTTTCCTATTGTTACAGGGCAGGTTCTGTCTGGTTGTACAGCTCATTCCATTCTCCTTTCTTTCCAGGGACACCGCAGGGCAGGAGAGGTTTAAAACCATCACTACGGCCTATTACCGAGGGGCTATGGTAAGGCACTGGAACACCATACACCGCTGTGCAATTTATTCAATATACTGGGGGCTGCTCAGCTTCTGGGGTCCACCAGACATGAGGTCAGCGTCCTACAATTGTGTTACTTTCTTTACAACCCAGTGATATCCTAGTGTAGGGCCACATGTGAATCATGTGAAACATGTGGATCAGAGTAAAGGACCTTATCACAGTACGTGGACTGGCCCCCCGCTGAGGGCGTGACCTTTGTACCCTCTCTGCCATAACCTTTTAAAGCCTCGATGTGCTGATTGGATCATTTTTCCGTTGGCGGTAATAAGCCAATCGCCTGCTCTGCTGTTTGTTTCAGGGAATCATCCTGGTCTATGACATCACAGATACACGATCCTTCGAGAATATTCAGAACTGGATGAAAAGTATAAAGGAGGTAAGAGGCCCACGTTGGCTTAATCATCCTGACCGGGCAGGTTTGCCAATTAATATACCAACGTAAGACCCATTAGAATGCATGATAGACGATCCCTATATGACCCCCAAAAATACCGAACCTGGTTACTAACTGCCAGAAATATTGGTCCGTTTATACCTGGTTCTAGCATGGATTTGGGTTTGGACTAAAAAGAAATTTGATTGGTTGAATAAATTAATGTTTTATTGTGCCCCCCCCCCCCAGTACCGTATGGAAAGATCCGTATTAGGGTAAATCTGGTAAGTCCAGGAGGATAATAATATTATTTCCAGGCCAGCCCTGCCATTGGACAATGCACGGACTGAGTCCATTGGTTTACAGATCATCCAATCACAGAGAGTGGAACCTACTTCCTATACTTTTTAATTTTACAGCTACTCATGTCTCTCTGCAAATATCAAATTCCAATGGCAAATGATTCCTTTATACTGTATATTAAATGGCGGATATTATTTAACGAAGAGAGAACAGACATCCCTGAACTATAACTTAGCACTGTGTATTAAGGTTTTATGGCTATGTTGTTCTACAGAATGCAGCAGCTGGCGTGGAGAGGATGCTTCTGGGTAATAAGTGCGATATGGAATACAAAAGGAAAGTCACGATAGAGCAAGGAGAAAAGGTCAGTACCACATGTGGTTTATATTAGGGGTAGGGATGGCCGGTTCGCGGATCCGAACCGGGATCCGCCGCAGATTTATCCCGTTCGCGAACGGCGGATTTTTCCGGATTTTCCGCCTTCCGAACCACAGATTTCTTGTATTTTCGAAAATACGAGGATTTCTCTTGTTTACATAAATACGTATTTTCGAAAATTTTCGAAATTACGAGGATTACTCGTATTTTCGAAAATACATATTAATGAAATTACGAGTTTTCCCGTATGTTCGAAATACGGGAAATTCGTATTTTCGAAAATTTTCGAAAATACGAAAAATCTCATGATTTCGAGGGTATTTTTCCTTTTAATGGGTCCGCTTGCGGATTTTCTCTGTGTGATCTCTGTGTCTGTTTCCCGTTTCTCTGTCCTTAACTAACTGCTATCTCCGGTTTTCTCCAGCTCGCTAAGGAACACGGAATCAGGTTTTTTGAGACGAGTGCCAAGTCCAGCGCGAATGTCGACCAGGTTCGTTCTCTAGGAATATTTAATATTAGAATAAACCTTGATACGGAGATAAAGAAACAATTCAGCCCCCTGGATCTCTGCCTGATATTGTGTAAAGTTCAGAGTCGGGTCGGGTCAGGTCAGGTAGGGGAACCAGCGTCAGAGAACTTGCACAGCAACGGGAAATGGCCACATGGGTGGTCCCCCGGCTGACTGCCCAATCAGAGAGAAGGGGAGGAGCTTCTACTTGTGCTGGGTGATGTCGGTTCTACATCACCATGTGTAGAAATTCTGATGTAACGATCTGTAAAAAAAAATCTAAAGTGTAAAAGTGACCAAAGGTTCAATAATGTTACAGCAATTCTGTGTGATGTCACAATAGGATGAGCAGGCAAGCTATACTAAAGGGGAACTAAAGCTGTATCTTTAAATTCTAAAGTCAACATCATTGAAAAAGTATCTGTAATTCTGCAAGTTTCAAATCTTTCCTTCAAATATAGAAATTTGTCTGGAACTCCTCAGTGACTTCTAATATCCTTATAATTTACAGTAGGGGATACATTATCCCTTATAATACATGAGTGGTACCCAGAGTTCCCTGTATAACCCAGTCTGTGTCCTTGTACTTTTATATAGACACAGAACTCCTCAGTGATTTCTGATATCCTTATAATTTACAGTAAGGGATACATTATCCTTATAATACATGAGTGGTACCCAGAGTTCCCTGTATAACTCAGTCTGTGTCCTTGTACCTTTATATAGACACAGAACTCCTCAGTGATTTCTGATATCCTTATAATTTACAGTAGGGGATACATTATCCCTTAAAATACATGAGTGGTACCCAGAGATCCCTGTATAACTCAGTCTGTGTCCTTGTACCTTTATATAGACACAGAACTCCTCAGTAACTTCTAATATCCTTATCATTTACAGTAGGGGATACATTATCCATTATAATACATGAGTGGTACCCAGAGTTCCCTGTATAACTCAGTCTGTGTCCTTGTACCTTTATATAGACACAGAACTCCTCAGTAACTTCTAATATCCTTATAATTTACAGTAGGGGATACATTATCCCTTATAATACATGAGTGATACCCAGAGTTCCCTGTATAACTCAGTCTGTGTCCTTGTACCTTTATATAGACACAGAACTCCTCAGTAACTTCTAATATCCTTATCATTTACAGTAGGGGATACATTATCCATTATAATACATGAGTGGTACCCAGAGTTCCCTGTATAACTCAGTCTGTGTCCTTGTACCTTTATATAGACACAGAACTCCTCAGTGACTTCTAATATCCTTATAATTTACAGTAGGGGTACATTATCCCTTATAATAGATGAGTGGTACCCAGAGTTCCCTGTATAACTCAGTCTGTGTCCTTGTACCTTTATATAGACACAGAACTCCTCAGTGACTTCTAATATCCTTATAATTTACAGTAGGGGATACATTATCCCTTATAATACATGAGTGGTACCCAGAGTTCCCTGTATAACTCAGTCTGTGTCCTTGTACCTTTATATAGACGCAGAACTCCTCAGTGACTTCTAATATCCTTATAATTTACAGTAGGGGATACATTATCCCTTATAACATGAGTGGTACCCAGAGTTCCTGTATAAACTCCGTCTGTGTCTTGTACCTTTATATAGACAGAACTCCTCAGTGACTTCTAATATCCTTATAATTTACAGTAGGGGATACATTATCCCTTATAATACATGAGTGGTACCCAGAGTTCCCTGTATAACTCAGTCTGTGTCCTTGTACCTTTATATAGACACAGAACTCCTCAGTGACTTCTAATATCCTTATAATTTACAGTAGGGATACATTATCCCTTATAACACAGTGATTCTCAGTGTTCCCTGACCTGAATACCTCCTTTATACATATGCTTTATCTATATAATTTACAGTAGGCAGTAATACAGTTTGATCCCTTTTTATTGATTTTATACTGTTCCATTCTGCTGTACATTATATATTATTAAGCTTCTGCTATTTTTTTTTCCTTTCAGGCTTTTAATACAATGGCCAGAGATATCCTACTGAAAGTATCCAAAAAGGTAGTGATTTTAATTAAATGTGACATTTAGGTTAAACTGCATCTCATTGGAATGTGTAGATTTTAATCATTCCTTACATATGTGTTTGAAATCGGTAAAATCTGTCAACCATAGGAAGCCCAGTCTCCAATCTCCCAGTGCTTACAGCAGGTATGTCAAATGTGCCTACTTCCATATGTTTGAAAACTACAAATCCCAGCGTTAGGGAAAGCCTCTATGTTATTAAGGGGGGCAGAGTGAAAGTGGAAAGTTTTGCAGATTTTACACAATCTTTGCGTAGGAATTGCATAAAAAGGATTTTATCACTTTAATAAATGTTTTCTGGATTGTAAATTGGGAGAATTATATTTGAAGATCAGCCTGAACGTAAAGGACAATTATACTCGTGCTGTAACCGACTTCTTCCTGGCTCCTCCCACAATCAGTGTCACTGACAATTCTCCCATCCATGACACTGTGGAACATATGTCAATGAGGGATGGGGAGGGGCTTAAAAAAAGTCAGTTACTGCATGAGTATAATTCTCCTTTAAATGTTAAAGGGTAACTGTGGTCTCCATACAATGAAAAGAGCTTTCTAATGTCTCTAGTTTCTATGGATCTTACGTTCTAGGTTTGTAAAGTTACAGTTCCCAGACTGCACTGTCTCTGTGTCTCTGTGACAGGCATGTGCCATAAGCCCCACCCCCAAAAATGTATATCGCCAACCTTTTCAGGCTTATGGCTGGCTTTAAAAAGCTACTTGTATGGAGACCTTTTAAGCCTAATAATCACCTGTCTTGGATATTTTCAGGCACCGGGGATTAAACCCTCATTGGATTTAAGCAAATCTTCAAAGAAATCAAGTAACAAGTGTTCTTTAATCTAAGTGACCAATAGACTCTTAGACCCCAAACCAAGGCCATCAGGACTGCGTAGAAAAGAAATCTCAGCGCCATTTGGAGACCCTTGATCTCTGACCACATTGAACGCCTTGGGGACCTTTAGCGACATTGTAACTAGAAATCCTTTCTAATAAGCACCTAGAATCCTATAGCAAATAGAGACCTATTAGAGCTGGATACACAGACCGTATGGACCTTAGCAGAGCACGGAATTGGGATGTTATCGTTCCTGCTCCTTTATTAAAGGGAAAGTTATGTCTCTCCTGCTGCCTTTAACGGTGTTTCTTAAAGGGATCTCTCCGTTTACAGGGAGATCAGGTTTTATTCTAGTACAAATTCAGGGACATTCTTAATGTACATAGATATATTTTCCTACTAGTCATTTCATTGCTGATGTAGAGTATTGTTATAAGTAACCGGGTGTTCGAAAAGAAGGGGGCAGAACAGTAAGTGATGTGCTGGGCGTAAGGGAAGGTTTGTACGAGGACGCCAGAGGAACATCCGACCTGTGCCAAACCGCCGTTCCTACAACGCACGGAAAAACCAGGACTTGTAGTTGTTTTTATTTCTGCACGTTGGATCCCATTTAGGGTCATTAGCAGGTGTGTGGCTTTAAGGTACTGTGACGGCCGTCTAAGCCAATCGAAACGTTTGTTATAGGACTGGAGAGCCACACAGGACGTGGCAGGATTCACATCGGTTACCTTTTCACTAACGTTCTTTTATTTTTATTCAAGAGGCCATTTTGTAATTTATAAAAAAATAAATATATATAAAAATTCTAACATTTCTAACTCACGGATTCACGGTCTCTTTAAGTAAGCGTTATTATCTTTATAGATCTCTGGTATACTAATTGTTCCAACATACATTGATACACTAAGTGGGTAACATAAGTACAACTTTGATGCATACAGAACGAGGGCCCCTCGCTGGTATCTCCTCTTCCGTGTAATGACTGTCAGTCATGGCTGCCACAGTGACGTCATGGCCAATGGCTGACAGCGGTTGGGAGCGCGCTCTGTCCCTGATCATGCTCGCAACAGGAGCAGAGGTGAAGCAGAGGATGATGGACTTCCAGCGAGGGATCCTTGTGCTGCTAATAACTTGTTGCGGAGCGCGCGATGCATGGAAGAGGGATACGCGTCTTGGGGTTTGGAATATGCAAAGTTTCTCTAAAGCTGGAGTTACCCTTAAGGTTCGTACGCATGCTCCATTTGTGATACATGTGACGAACGGCCAAACGCATACATGCGGACGATTCTCGGGCGAAGCGTCACGTGTAGAGCTCGGCCGTCGCGGGTCATTGCTCGCTCGCAAATTGAGGGTGTGAACCTTTAGTCTCCCCTCCCTGCCGGTATTGGTAACATTGTATGTTTTCTTCAGTTGGTGACCTTGCTAATCAGCCTCTGAAAGAGAAGATACAATGTTGTGATTACCGGCAGCTCTGGGAGAGGAGAGTGCGAGTACTTACAGCAGAAGAGTTGGAGGCTTCAGTTCTGTACCTGCTTCCTGGGCCTGGACTTGGTGTCTCCTGTCTGTAAGTAACTTTGGGGCACTTTAACTTTATGTACCAGTCACTGTGGGCAAACATTATGTACCAGTTACTGTAGGCAAACTTCATGTACCAGTCACTGTGGGCAAATATTATGTATCAGTTACTGTGGGCAAACATTATGTACCAGTTACTGTGGGCAAACATGTACCAGTTACTGTAGGCAAACTTTATGTACCAGTTACTGTGGGCAAACTTTACATATAAGTCACCGTGGGCAAACATTATGTACCAGTCACCGTGGGCAAAGTTTATATATCAGTTACCATGGGCAAACTTTATATATCAGTCACCGTGGGCAAACTTTATGTACCAGTCACCGTGGGCAAACTTTATGTACCAGTCACCGTGGGCAAACTTTATATATCAGTCACCATGGGCAAACTTTATATATCAGTCACCGTGGGCAAACATTATGTACCAGTTACTGTGGGCAAACTTTATGTACCAGTCACTGTGGGCAAACTTTATATATCAGTCACCATGGGCAAACTTTATGTACCAGTCACTGTGGGCAGCCTTTATATATCAGTCACCGTTAGCAAACATTATGTACCAGTTACTGTGGGCAAACTTTATGTACCAGTCACTGTGGGCAAACTTTATATATCAGTCACCATGGGCAAACTTTATGTACCAGTCACTGTGGGCAAACTTTATATATCAGTCACCATGGGCAAACCTTATGTACCAGTCACTGTGGGCAAACTTTATATATCAGTCACCGTGGGCAAACTTTATGTACCAGTCACTGTGGGCAAATTATATATCAGTCACTGTGGGCAAACATGTACCTGTCACTGTGGGCAAACTTTGTATATCAGTCACCGTGGGCAAAAATTATGTACCAGTTACTATGGGCAAACTTTATATATCAGTCACCGTGGGCAAACTTTATATATCGGTCACCGTGGGCAAACTTTATATATCGGTCACCATGGGCAAACATTATGTACCAGTTACTGTGGGCAAACATTATATACCAGTCACTGGGGGCAAACATATACGAGTTACTGTGGGCAAACTTTATGTACCAGTCTCTGTGGGCAAACTTTATGTACCAGTCACTACAGTGGGCAAACCTAATGTACTGTGGAAACACTTATGTACCATTCAATGTGGACCGTAGGCCGAGTGCTTTTATATAGGGAAGGTAACTCCGAGGTCATGTAATATCCTTATATAATAGAGAAATAATAAACTGAATAATTCTAATAATATAATAGAGATCTATTAAACTCTGAATAATTATAATAATGTTATAATGAAATGGAGATATAATAAACTGTAAATAATAATATAATAGAGATCTAATAAACTATAAATAATTATTATAATAATCTAGTGGAGATATAATAAACTGTAAATAATAATATGAGATCTAATAAACTATGAATATCGTAATAATAAAATGATAGTGATTTGGCTGGACTTCCACACACCTTCCTCGCTAGTCATACAAATAAATGTTGGGTAACCATCGCACACCAGTGTTAATCAGATTTCCAATCTTTATTTTCCAACGTTTCGGTGCAACTTGTGCACCTTTGTGAAGGATGAAACGCAGTCTTATAACCAACGTCCCACCCCCTTCCGGGTCATGGCCACTCCCCTACATGGGCTGGCTTATATACAAACAGACCCAATCCCTATTCAAGGGCAAGGTCCACAATACACAAAATATCAAAAAATATTCAATGTCTCTAAACTGTCTCATCACATTATATTATAAGGAACACGGTAATTGAAACATTCCATATCCAGGACCAATCACTTTATAAGGTTATAATAGAGATGACAGTATCAGCCATGAGATGGTTCCATTCCATCCCTTTAATAGTCACTAGGTTGTAAAAGGGAAGGTTTATATGAATACAGTCTAGTTCATAGATCCAATATCTCTCTGTAACAGAACCGTCCGTCTCCTCCTCTGGGACCCAGGGCCACATGCTCTCTTACCACCCCACGAAGGTCTCATACCTGGTGTTGGTGCTCCATGGAATGTTTGGCTACAGGTGGTTCATTCCCAACAGAATGTCCTTCTTTGTGCTTTAAGTGTGCAGTCCGGATGGAACGTACCAATAGTCTTTCCTATATAGACCAATGAACATGGGCACTTGGGCAAATAAACACAATAGTCAGTCTCATAATTCACAAAGTCACGTATGAAATATTTCCTCCCACTATGCGGGTGACAAAAATATTTCCTTTGAATTATGGCGCTGCAGATAAATGCCATAAGTGTTATGTTTGCAGCGCCGTAATTCAAAGGAAATATTTTTGTAATAATATTAATAATAATATAATGTAATAAAGTATAAATAATTATAATAATATAATGGAGATGTAAAAAAGTATAAATAATTATAATAATATAATGGAGATGTAATAAAGTATAAATAATGTCCCACTGTACATTATATCAATGATCTATATTATATATCACAATTCATTGAAATGTGTGTATTATTTTTAAAGGGGAATGTTGGGGGTAGGTACCTATTTAAAGGGAATGTTGGGGGGTAGGGCTAGCCTATTTTAAAGGGGAATGTTGGTGGGTATATAGATAGAGATACATTAACCTATATTATGTGCGTGTCTTTCTATGTAATACATAATGAGTTCATGAATTCCAGGCCATGCAACACAATCCAGTGACTGCAGTGTCAGTAGCACAGCAGGATGGCAGACTCTACTTAACTTGCCCTTTTTACCTCTCCACCTTCTCCTGTTTACCCCCTCATCACCACCTCAGTCCCTGCAAACTTCCCATCCAATCCCGCTCCCTTTTCCAGACCATTTTCTCCTGTCCCTCACTCCTCTCTTCCTCCTCTTTCCTCCCTCCTCTTCCATCACACACTAATAGTCCCCTCCTTCTTATCACACAGCACATGGACGAAAGCCTATGATCACCTCTTCAAACTTCCGTCTCATTGGTGGACAGACGAGGTCTGTGGGAAAGGACCTTCTGCCGTTGGTCAGATTCTCGAGGACAGCTTCAACACTACTTACATTTCTACCATAGAGTGAGTGATTGTCAGCTCTGCTGCCCCAGGGGACGCATTTCTTCATCTACTTTATCTTCCAAACTTCTCTCATTACAGTCAAACCTCAAGTTCGACTCTTTACTTTTCCCTTTAAAAGCCCTAACATTTAACACTTTCCACTACCACAAAGAAGAAACTTCACTACAAAGTTAAGAGTTGACACCCCCAGTTCCAGAGCTGGCCATAACAAGGGACCAAAATTTAACCCAATGGTCCCATTTCATGTGTATTGTATTATACAGATTGGAACCTTTTGGCATGGCTTATACACAAAATGGTAATACAAATGGGGTTATTAAACATAGGTCATGGACTGAGCCATTTGGATAAATAAACTAGTTCAAGATCCCAAAGAGCTTACCAGTCTAGATAGGACGTGGGAAATTACAAAGGGTACTTTGGTATAGATTAATATTTACTATGGGTGAGTTATTATATAGCACATCTTCAGAGAACTTACAATACATGTATACATTAACCCCAGGCCCTGCCCCGAAGAGCTTACAAATTTAAGCACGTTAAATTGACACATACAAGCGGTGGATTCGAAATCAGGAATCCAGAATCGGCAAGGAATCCGTATGCTAACCATTGAGCCATCGTGCTGCCCCATTACAGGCTGAGGGGGAGGATAATGAAGTGAATGATCTTAGCCCCCAGCTCAGTTATGTCTTTTCTCAATATCACAACTTAATAGTTAGACTTATAGAAACAACATAGTACTGAGTGGCCGGGGCGAGGATAATGAAGGAACTGATCTTAGCACAGCCCTGTGTAATGTATTTCTCAATATCAACAACTTTAAAGTACACTTATTGAAATAACATAGTACAGAGCGCAGGGGGAGGATAATGAAGTGAACCTGATCTTAGACAGCCACTGTGTAATGTAGTTTCTCATATCAAACTTAACTAGTTTACACTATAGGAGAATAACATAGTACAGAGCTGCAGGGGTGAGGATTAATGAAGTGACCTGAATCTTAGCACACAGCCCTGTGTAATGTATTTCTCAAATCCAAACTTTAATATACCACTTATTGAAATACATAGTACAAGAGCTGCAGGGGGAGGGATAATGAAGTGAAACTATGCTTAGCAAAAGCCTTGGTAATGTATTTCTCAATATCACAACTTTAATAGTTACACTGTATTAGAAATAACATAGTACAGAAACTGCAGGAGGGAGGAAATTGAAGGAACCTGATCTTAACACAGCCCGTGTGTAATGTATTCCAACTATCACAACTTTAATAGTCTACACTTATTGAAATAACATTAGTTAAGGGCTTGCAGGGGGGGTATTAATGAAGTAAGCAGTAGGAGGTCCACTTTCTGTTTTTTTTAACAAACCGAAACCCTCCTATCCTCCCATATGTAATCCTGCGGTTGGAAGTGCCAAAATGTTTACCCAAAACCGAACGAGAACTTTGACACCTAATGGAAACCTGGAAAACTCCCCAGAACCAGAAATTCCGCCCACCACTGCCTTAGGCACCCCGTCCGACACCCCCCCCCCGCCCCCCCCGCCTCGCCCCACCGACTCCGCCACGGCGCCACGCAAATCCCTTAAACTAATCTCCCATTTTTGTTCAGAGCGCTGGCCCAGTCAGCAGATATTTTATCTTAGACTCTGCAGGGAACCTGAGCCCGGATGTCTCCACGGGTCACCTTAATGTCTATTCACAAAGAGCACAGACAGGCATATCTCCCTTGGGATTACTAAATTGTCTTTTGATGGTTAATTGCCCTTTGTGACTTGTGAACTTTCCCAAGAAGATGATTTTTAAAATACAACTCCGGCAAGACATCCCTTGGCTCCCTCGTTAGTTAAGGGATTGTCTGGCGAGAAAGCCGTTGTGGAGAATCTTGTGTTTAAATGGACAATTAGAATGTTGATAGTGGAACGTCTCCATAATAAACGCATGAACCCTGAGATATTTTCATTGTATTGATTGTTCTATCTGAATTGATCTGTCCAGAGGGTTTTCTTAGTTTGCAGGTTTAGTTCCAGCTTTGAGTCGGACGAGCCATTCTGTTGCGCCTTCGCAAACCTATAAAATGTTTGCCTGAGTTTAGTCTGGTTTTCCAGTGTTTATAATCGTAAGAATTGGGAGAAGTGATGAATGATGGATATCTATTACAGGATGATACCCTATCATCCTGTCTATTATTGACTTTCAATGGCTATTCCGACAATGAGATTGTATAATAACACAGCGCTCAGTGGGATGTCAAGAAAAATAGGCGTGATGGAAATAAAGTGGGAACCAGCAACTTCTCCTGTTCCTTACAACCAATCCGGTTCCATTTTCCAAATTAACGCCGACTGTGATCACTTATTGTCAGATTATGAACCACCCCCCTGGTAACACTTTCCTTGTTTAAAGGAGAAAACTATAGTGCAAATAAAAGGTAGGATGTGTACTCAGTTACTACCTCCTAAAATGGTTCTGTAAGGAAAAAGAAAATTGCTTCTGCCAGGCTTCCCGTGCTTTCAGCTCTATCTTTAATTACAGAAATGTCAGGACGACAGTAACCTGGCAGATGGTTATAGTAAAAAAACAAACTTTACAGGGAGTTTATCCTTTTAAAACTTGTTATCTTGGCTAACAAACTGCATTTTGTGGCTGTAGAGTTATTGACAGGCGAGGGTGTCATGGCCGACATTTAGCCGCATGACTGGCATTACAGGGGCTACTCCCTAAACTCTCTTGACATTGGGAGTGTGGGGGTGGGGCGTGTTTTATTAACCCAGACTTCAGTATTTGCATTTTTTCCCAGGATGCTGTTAATTAAAATAAAACCAAGAGATCGATGGAGAGAGAAAAAGATACAAGTTGCAGGTTTGGTGAGTTCCTTGTTGTTTTACCAACTCACGGTTGCGGGGCCCTTAATGAAAATCCTTATAATGAACCAATCAGCAGGCAGACTGGGAGCCAAGTTATTGTACTGGGTGGTTTTATGTGTCCTGTGCTATTATCGGACCCCTGTTTGGAACGGATCATTTACTAAATCAGGTGCTAGATGGAACCTTAAACAGATTGTACAGTAGGATTAGTTCCTAGTTGGTTGGGGGAAAATACACATGGCAGCCCATTAAGGTTACGATTGGGTTACTTACTGGAAACCTACCCACACTGTGACGTTACTGCAAGGTCTCGCTCCCAATTCCACCTTTAAAAAATACCCATTGTCATGGTACTTCCTTGGCTAGGGTGGCCTGGGCACAGAGAGGCATATGGGTCAAAGCTATGGCAGTTTCCTATTGTTCAGGGGCAGGGTTCTGTCGATGTTGTACAGCTCATTCATTCTCCTTTTCTTCCAGGGAACCGCAGGGCAGGAGAGGTTTTTAAAAACCATCCTCGGTCTCTATTACCGGAGCGGGGCTATGGTAAGGACTGGAACACCATGAACACCGTGTGCAATTATTCAATGCTACTGGGGGGCATGCTCAGCTTCTGGGGCCACACCAGACATGAGGTCAGCGTCCTAACGATGTGTTACTTTCTTTTACAACACCCAGTGATATCCTAGTGTAGGGCCACATGTGAACATGTGAAACATGTGGATCAGAGTAAAGGCATTCACAGGACGTGTGACTGCGGCCCCACGACTGAGGGCGTGACCTTTGTTACCCTCCTGCAATAAACCTTAATTTTAAAGCCTCGATGTGCTGAGTTTGGATCAATTTTCCTTGGGCGGGTATAAGCCCAATCGCCTGCTTGACCTGTTTGTTTCGGGAATCATCATGGTCTATGGACATCACAGATACACGATCCTCGAGATATTAGAACTGGATGAAAATTATAGTATCAGGAGAAGGGTAAGAGGCCCCACGTTGGCTTAATAGCATCCATGACGGGCAGGTTTGCCAATATATTCCAACGTTATAAGACCCATTAGAATGCGATTGATAGACGATTCCCTTATTATGACCCCAAAAAAATTTACCGAACCCCCTGGTTACTAAGCCAAGAAATAATTGGTCCGTTTATACCTGGGTTCTAGCATGGATTGGGTTTGGACCTAAAAAGAATTTGATTGGTTGAAATAAATTAAGTTTTATGTTCCCCCCCCCACAGTACCGTATGGAAAGATCCTATTAGGGTAAAAAATTGGGTAAGTCCGGAGGATAATAATATTATTTCCAGGCCAGCCCTGCCATTGGACAATGCACGGACTGAGTCCATTGGTTACAGATCATCAATCACAGAGAGTGGAACCTACTTCCATACTTTTTAATTTTACAAGCTACTCATGTCTCTCTGCAAATATCAAATTCCAATGGCAAATGATTCCTTTATACTGTATATTAAATGGCGGATTATTATAACGAAAAGAGGGGAACAGACATCCCTGAACTATAACTTAGCATGTGTATTAAGGTTTTATGCTCATGTTGTTCTACAGAAAGGCAGCAGCTGGCGTGGAGAGGATGCTTCTGGGTAATTAAGTGCGATATGGAATAACAAAGGAAAGTCACGATTAGAGCAAGGAGAAAAGGTCAGTACCACATGTGGGTTTATATTGGGGGTAGGGATGGCCGGTTCGCGGATCCGAACCGGGATCCGCCGCAGATTTATCCGTTCGGAACGGCGGATTTTTCCGGATTTTCCGCCTACGAACCACAGATTCTTGTTATTTTCGAAAATACGAGGATTTCTCTTGTTACATAAATACGTTATTTTCGAAAAATTTTCGAAATTACGAGGATTACTCGTATTTTCGAAAAATTACATATTAATGAAATACGAGTTTTCCGTATGTTCGAAATACGGGAATTCGTATTTTCGAAAAATTTTCGAAAATACGAAAAATCTCATGATTTCGGGGTATTTTTCCTTTTAATGGGGGGTCCGCTTGCGGGATTTTCTGTGTGTGATCTCGGTGTCTGTTTTCCCGTTTCTCTGTCCTTAACTAACTGCTATCTCCGGTTTTTCTCCAGCTCGATAAGGAACACGGAATCAGGTTTTTGAGACGAAGTGCCAAGTCCAGCGCGAATGTCGACCAGGTCGTTCTCTAGGAATATTTAATATTAGAATAACCTTGATACGGAGATAAAGAAACAATCAGGCCCCTGGATCTCTGCCTGATATTTTGGTAAAGTTTCGAGTCGGGTCGGGTCAGGTCAGGTAGGGGAAACCAGCGTCAGAGAACTTGCACAAGCAACGGAATGGCCACATGGGTGGTCCCCCGGCTGACTGCCCAATCAGAGAGAAGGGGAGGGCTTCTACTGTGCGGGTGATGTCGGTTCTACCATCACCATGTGTAGAAATTCTGATGTGTAACGATCTGTAAAAAAAACATACAGTGTAAAAGTGACCAAAGGTCAATAGTTACAGCAATTCTGGGTGATGTCACAATAGGATGAGCAGGCAAGCTATACTAAAGGGGAACTAAGCTGTATCTTTAAATTCTAAAGTCAACATCATTGAAAAAGTATCTGTAATTCGCAAGTTTCAAATCTTTCCTTCAAATATAGAAATTTGTTCTGGAGAACTCCTCAGTGACTTCTAATATCCTTATAATTTACAGTAGGGGAACATTATCCCTTATAATACATGGAGTGGACCCAGAGTTCCCTGTATAACCCAGTCTGTGTCCTGTACTTTTATATAGACACAGAACTCCTCAGTGATTTTGATATCCCTTATAATTTACAGTTAAGGGATACATTTCCTTATAATACATGAGTGGTACCCAGAGTTCCCTGTGATAACTCAGTCTGTGGTCCTTGTACCTTTTATATACACAAGACTCTCAGTGATTTCTGATATCCTTATAATTTACAGTAGGGGATTACATTATCCCTTAAAATACATGAGTGGTACCCAGAGATCCCGTGTATAACTCAGTCTGTGTCCGTTGTACCTTTATATAGACACAGAAACCCTCAGTAACTTCTCATATCCTTATCATTTACAGTAGGGGTAACATTATCCATTTATAATACATGAGTGGTACCCAGAGTTCCTGTATAAACTCAGTCTGTGTCCTTGTACCTTATATAGACACAGAACTCCTCAGTAAACTTCTAATATCTTATAATTTACAGTAGGGGATACATTATCCCTTATAATAATGAGTGATACCCAGAGTTCCCGGTTAAACTCAGTCGTGTCCTTTGTACCTTTATATAGACACAGAAACTCCTCAGTAACTTCTAATATCCTTATCATTTACAGTAGGGGACTACATATCCATTATAATACATGAGGGTACCCAGAGTTCCCTGTATACTCAGTCTGTGTCCTTGTACCTTTATATAGACACAGAACTCCTCAGTGACTTCTAAATATCTTATAATTTACAGTAGGGTACATTATCCCTTATAATAGATGAGTGGTACCCAGAGTCCCTGTATAACTCAGTCTGTGTCCTTGTACCTTTTATATAGACACAGAAATCCTCAGATGACTTCTAATATCCTTATAATTTACAGTAGGGGAATACATTATCCCTTTATAATACATGAGTGGTACCCAGAGTCCCTGTATAAATCAGTCTGTGTCCTGTACCTTTATATAGACGCAGGAAATCCTCAGTGACTTATCATATCCTTAAATTTACAGAGGGGATACATTATCCCTTATAATACATGAGTGGTACCAGAGTTCCCTGTAGATCCAGTCTGTGTCCTTGTACCTTTATATAAGACGAGAAACTCCTCAGTGACTTCTAATATCCTTATAATTTACAGTAGAGGGATACATTATCCTTATAATACATGAGTGGTACCCAGAGTTCCCTGTTATAACTCAGTCTGTGTCCTTGTACCTTTATATAGACACAGAACTCCTCAGTGACTTCTAATATCCTAAATTTACAGTAGGGATAACATTATCCCTTATAACACAGTGATTCTCAGTGTTCCCTGACCTGAATACCTCCTTTATACATATGCTTATCTATATAATTTACAGTAGGCGCAGTAATTACAGTTGATCCCTTTTTATTGATTTTATACTGTTCCATTCTGCTGTACATTATATATTATTAAGTTTCTGCTATTTTTTTTCCTTTCAGGCTTTAATACAATGGCCAGAGTATCCTACTGAAAGTATCCAAAAAGGTAGTGATTTTAATATAAATGTGACATTTAGGTTAAACTGCATCTCATTGGAATGTGTAGATTTTAATCATTCCTTACATATGGGTGTTTGAAATCGGTAAAATCTGTCAACCATAGGAAGCCCAGTCTCCAATCTACAGTGCTTACAGCAGGATGTCAAAATGTGCCTACTTCCATATGTTTGAAAACTACAAATCCCAGCGTTAGGGAAAGCCTCTATGTTATTAAGGGGGCAGAGTGAAAGAAAGTGGAAAGTGTTTGAGATTTTACACCAATCTTTGCGTTAGGAATTGCATAAAAAGGATTTTATCACTTAATAAATGTTTTCTGGATTGTTAAATTGGGAGAGAATTATTTGGAAGATCAGCCTGAACGTAAAGGACAATTATACTCGTGTTGTAACCGACTTTTCCTGGCTCCTCCACAATCAGTGTCACTGACAATTCTCCCATCCATGACACTGTGGAAACAACATATATGTCAATGAGGGATGGGGAGGGGCTTCTTAAAAAAAGGTCAGTTACTGCATGAGTAATTTCTCTTTAAATGTTAAAGGGTAACTGTGGTCTCCATACAATGAAAAAGAGTTTTCTATGTCTCTAGTTTCTATGGATCTTACGTTCTAGTTTGTAAAGTTACAGTTCCCAGGACTGCACTGTCTCTGTGTCTCTGTGACAGGCATGTGCCATAAGCCCCACCCCCAAAAATGTATCATGCCAACCTTTTCAGGCTTAGGCTGGCTTTAAAAAGCTACTTGTATGGAACTTTTAAGCCTAATAATCACCTGTCTTGGTATTTTCAGGCACCGGGATTAAACCATCATTGGATTAGCAAATCTTCAAAGAATCAAGTAACAAGTGTTCTTTTAATCTAAGTGACCAATAGACTCTTAGACCCCAAACCAAGGCCATCAGGACTGCGTAGAAAAGAAATCTCAGCGCCATTTGGGACCCTTGATCTCTGACCACATTGAACGCCTTGGGGAACTTTAGCGACCATTGTAACTAGAAATCCTTTCTAATAAGCACCCTAGAATCCTATAGCAAATAGAGACCTATTTAGAGCTGGATACACAGACCGTATGGACCTTAGCAGAGCACGGAATTGGATGTGTAGCGTCCTGCTCCTTTATTAAAGGGAAAATTATGTCTCTCCTGCTGCCTTTAACGGTGTTGTCTTAAAGGGATCTCTCCGTTTACAGGGAGATCAGGTTTATATCCGTACACATTCAGGGACATTCTAATGTACATAGAATATTTTCCTACTAGTCATTTCATGCTGATGTAGAGTATTGTTATAAGTAAACGGGTGTTCGAAAAGAAGGGGGCAGAAACAGTAAGTGATGGCTGGGCGTTAAGGGAAGGTTGTACGAGGACGCCAGAGGAACATCCGACCTGTGCCACCGCCGTTCCTACAACGCACGGAAAAAACCAGGACTTGTAGTTGTTTTTATTTCTGCACGTTGGATCCATTTAGGGTCATTAGCAGTGTGTGGCTTTAAGGTACTGTGACGGCCGTCTAAGCCAATCGAAACGTTTGTTATAGGACTGGAGAGCCAACAAGACGTGCAGGATTCACATCGGTTTAACTTTCACTAACGTTCTTTTATTTTTATTCAAGAGGCCATTTGTAATTTATAAAAAAATAAATATATATAAAAATTCTACATTTCTAACTCACGGATTCACGGTCTCTTTAAGTAAGCTTATTATCTTTATAGATCTCTGGTATACTAATTGTTCCAACATACATTGATACCATAAGTGGGTAACATAAGGACAAACTTGATGCATACAGAACGAGGGGCCCTCGCGGTATCTCCTCTTCGTGTAAGACTGTCAGTATGGCTGCCACAGTGACGTCATGGCCAATGGCTGACAGCGGTTGGGAGCGCGCTCTGTCCCTGATCATGCTCGCAACAGGAGCAGAGGTGAAGCAGAGGATGATGGACTTCCAGCGAGGGATCCTTGTGCTGCTAATAACTTGTTGCGGATAGCGCGAGCTGCATGGAAGAGGGATACGCGTCTTGGGGTTTGGCATATGCAAATATTTCGTCTAAAGCTGGAGTTACCCTTAAGGTTCTACGCATGCTCCATTTGTGGATACATGTGACGAACGGCCAAAGCATACATGCGGACGATTCTCGGGACGAAGCTCACGGTTCAGTAGAGCTCGGCCGTCGCGGGTCATTGCTCGCTCGCAAATTGGGGTGTGAACCTTTAGTCTTCCCCTCCCTGCCGGTATTGGTAACAGTGAGTTTTCTTCAGTTGGTGACCTTGCTAATCAGCCCTGAAAGAGAAGATACAATGTTAGTGATTACGGCAAGCTTGGGAGAGGGAGAGTGCGAGTATACTTACAGAGAAGAGTTGGAGGCTTCAGTTCTGTACCTGCTTCCTGGGCCTGGACTTGGGTTCTCGTCTGTAAGTAACTTGGGGCACTTTAACTTTATGTACCAGTCACTGTGGGCAAACATTATGTACCAGTTACTGTAGGCAAACTTCATGTACCAGTCAACTGTGGGCAAATATTATGTATCCGTTACTGTGGGCAACACATTATGTACCAGTTACTGGGGCAAACATGTACCAGTTTACTGTAGGCAAACTTTATGTACCAGTTACTGTGGGCAAAACTTTACATATAAGTCACCGTGGGCAAACATTAGTACCAGTCACCGGGGCAAAGTTTAATATCAGTACCATGGGCAAACTTTATATCAGTCACCGTGGCAAACTTTAGTACCAGTCACCGTGGGCAAACTTTATGTACCAGTCAACGTGGGCAAACTTTATAATTAGTCACCATGGGCAAACTTTATATAATCAGTCACCGCGGGCAAACATTATGTACCAGTTACTGTGGGCAAAACTTTATGTACCAGTCACTGTGGGCAAAACTTTATTATCAGTCACCATGGGCAAACTTTATGTACCAGTCACTGTGGGCAGCCTTTATATATCAGTCACGTTAGCAAACATTATGTTACCAGTTACTGTGGGCAAACTTTATGTACAGTCACTGGGGCAAACTTATATAGATCGTCACCATGGGCTAAACTTTATGTACCAGTCACGTGGGCAAAACTTATATATCAGTCACCATGGGCAAACCTTGATGACCAGCATGTGGGCAAAACTTTATATACCAGTCACCGTGGGCAAACTTTATTACCAGTCACTGTGGGCAAAATTATATAATCAGTCACTGTGGGCAAACATGTACCTGTCACTGTGGGGCAAAAACTTTTGTATATCAGTCAACGTGGGCAAAAATTATGTACCAGTACTATGGGCAAACTTTATTATCAGTCACCGTGGGCAAACTTTATATACGGTCACCGTGGGCAAACTTATATATCGGTTCACCATGGGCAAAATTAGTACCAGTTACTGTGGGCAAACATTATATACCAGTCATGGGGGAAACATATACGAGTACTGTGGGCAAAACTTTAGTACCAGTCTCTGTGGGCAAAACTTTATGTAACAGTCACTACAGTGGGCAAAACCTAATGTACTGGGAAACACTTATGTACCATTCAAGGTGGACCGTAGGCCCGAGTGCTTTTATATAGGGAAGGTCAACTCCGAGGTCATGTAATATCCTATATAATAGAGAAAATAATAAAATGAATAATTCTAATAAATAAGAGTCTATTAAACTCTGAATAATTATAATAATGTTATAATGAAATGGAGATATAATAAACTGTAAAAATAATATAATAGAGCTCTAATAAACTATAAATAATATTAATATAAATCTAGTGGAGATTATCATAAACTGTAAAATAATAATATGAGATCTAATAAAACTATGAATATCGTAATAATAAATGATAGTGATTTGGCTGGACTTCCACACACCTCTCGCTAGTCATTACAAATAAATGTGGGGAACCATCGCACACCAGTGTTAATCAGATTTCCAATTTTATTCCAACGTTTCGGTGCAACTTGTGCACCTTTGTGAAGGAATTTGAAACGCAGTCTTATAACCAACGTCCCACCCCTTCCGGGTCATGGCCACTCCCCTACATGGGGCTGGCTATATACAAACAGACCCAATCCCTATTCAAGGGCGAAGGTCCACAATTACACAAAAATATCAAAAAATATTTCAATGTCTCTTAAACTGTCTCATCACATTATATTATAAGGAAGGAACACGGTAATTGAAACATTCCATATCCAGGACCAATCACTTATAAGGTTATAATAGAGATGACAGAATCAGCCATGAGATGGTTCCCTTCCATCCCTTTAATAGTCACTAGGTTGTAAAAGGAGGTTATAGAATACAGTCTAGTTCATAGATCCAAATCTCTCTGTAACAGAACCGTCCGTCTCCTCCTCTGGGACCCAGGGGCCACATGCTCTCTTACCACCCCACGAAGGTCTCATACCTGGGTTGGTGCTCATGGAATGTTTGGCTGGCTAAAGGTGGTTCATTCCCAAACAGAATGTCCTTCTTTGTGCTTTAGTGTGCAGTCCGGATGGAACGTACCAATAGTCTTTCCTATATAGACCAATGAACATGGGCACTGGGCAAATAAACACAATAGTCAGTCCTAATTCAAAGTCGTATGAAATATTTCCTCCCACTATGCGCTGGTGCAAAATTCTTTGAAATTATGGCGCTGCAGATAAACCTGCAATAGGTTATGTTTGCAGCGCCTGTAATTCAAAGGAAATATTTTTGTAAAATATAATAATAATATAATGTAATAAAAGTATAAATAATTATATAATATAATGGAGGGGGGGATTGTAAAAAAAGTGTATAAATAATTATAATAATATATGGAGATGTAATAAAGTATAAATAATTTATAATAATATAATGGAGATATAATAAAGTATAAATAATAATATAATAATAATAATGGAGATGTAATAAAAGTTAAATAATAGTTAATTATAATGGTAAATAAAGTATAAATAATAATTATAATAATATAATGGAGATGGAGATTGTATAATAAAGTATAAATAATTATGAATATATAAATGGAGATGTAATAAGGATAAATATATTTATAATATAAGGAGATGTAATAAAGTAAAATATTATAATATATAATGGAGATGTAATAAAGTAGTAAATACAATATTATAATAAATGGAGATGTAATAAAGTATAAAGATAGATAATTAAAATAATATAATGGGAGATGTAATGAAAGTTATAATAATAATAATTTATAATATAATGGAGATGTATAAAGTATAAAATAATATATTAATATAAGAAGATGTAATAAGTATAAATAATAAATTATAATATTAATGGAGATGTATAAAGTATAGAAATAATAATTTATAATATAATGGAGGATATAATAAAGTATAAATAATAATTATAATATAAAGGAGATTAATAAGTATTAAATAATGAATTATAATAATAAATGGAGATGTAATAAAATATTTACAAATAATAATTAAATATAAAGGAGATGTAATAAAGTATAAATAATAATTATAATATATTATGGAGACTGTACAGTAATTTTACATCTTTGTTCACTCTCTCCCTCCCATTGGACATTTCCATGGGATCCATTGACCCCAAATCCAATAAACGTTAACGTGCACTAACAACCTCCTATCACTAGGGGGAGCGCTGTGAACCTCACACGCCGGACGAGAAGTGACGGACGCGCTAGGGCGGAATTACGTGCGTGTCACGGAAGTTTGAAAATCAGCAGGAATGCGGTCGGCGGTTGGGTGTGTGGGGTTTGGTTGTCGTTTATGTTCGCTGCTATACGGTATATGTGGTAGGTCTGTACAGTGAACAGGGGATGGGAGATGTGGGGAGTTATGGGGCTGGCAGGTGCTGGACTACATTTTCCGACATGCTTATGTCCCAGCATTCCTGACACCATCACAGTGTATAAAGGTTTTATCCTGACTAAGGGTGATGGGTGATCCTTAGCATGACAATCGGATGGGGGGGTGCAGTTATGGCAGCATGTGTATGTCACTATAATGGTGCTGTGTGAATTCCCAGCATCTTAGCATTGTACAGGGTGACAGTCGGATGGGGGTGCAGTATGGCAGCATGTGTATGTCCTATAATGGTGCTGTGTGAATCCCAGCATCCTTAGCATTGTACAGGGTGACAGTCGGATGGGGGTGCAGTATGGCAGCATGTGTATGTCCTATAATGGTGGCTGTGTGAATCCCCAGCATCCTTAGCATTGTACAGGGTGACAGTCGGATGGGGGTGCTGCAGTATGGCAGCATGTGTATGTCCTATAATGGTGCTGTGGTGATCCCCAGCATCCTTAGCATTGTACAGGGTGACAGTCGGATGGGGGGCAGTATGGCAGCATGGGTATGTCCTATAATGGTGCTGTGTGAATTCCCAGCATCTTAGCATTGTACAGGGGGACAGCGGATGGGGTGCAGAGCAGAATGTGTATGCCGATAATGGTGCTGTGTGAATCCCCAGCATCCTAGCATTGTTACGGGTGGCAGTCGGATGGGGGTGCAGTATGGCAGCATGTGTATGTCCTATAATGGTGCTGTTGTGACTCCCCAGCATCCTTAGCATTGTACAGGGGTGACAGTCGGATGGGGGGGATGCAGTATGGCAGCATGTGTATGTCCTATAATGGTGCTGTGTGAATTCCCAGCATCCTTAGCATTGTACAGGGTGACAGTCGGATGGGGGGTGCCAGTATGGCAGAATGTGTATGTCCTATAATGGTTGCAGTGTGAATTCCCAGCATCCTTAGCATTGTACAGGTGGACAGTCGGATGGGGGGGTTGCAGTATGGCAGAATGGTTAGTCCTATAATGGTGGCTGTGTGAATCCCCAGCATCCTTAGCTATTGTTAACAGGGTTGACAGTCGGGATGGGGGTGGTGCAGTATGGCAGCATGTGTATTCTATAATGGTTGATGTGTGAATTTCCCAGCATCCTTGCATTGTACAGGGTGACAGTCGGATGGGGGTGCAGTATGGAGCATGTGTTGTCCTATAATGGTGCTGTGTGTGCATTCCCAGCATCCTTAGCATGTACAGGGTGATGACCGTGGATGGGGGTGCAGTTATGGCAGCATGTGATGTCCTATAATGGTTGCTGTGGAATCCCCAGCATCCTTGCTACAGGGGGGACAGTCGGATGGGGGGGTGCAGTATGGCAGAATGTGTATGTCCTATAATGGTGCTGTGTGAATCCCCAGCATCTTAGCATTGATACAGGGTGGACAGTCGGATGGGGGTTTGCAGTATGGCAGAATGTGTTGTCCTATAATGGTGCTGTGTGAATCCCCAGCATCCTAGCATTGTTACAGGGTGACAGTGGGAATGGGGGGTTGCAGTATGGCAGAAGGGTTATGTCCTATAATGGTGCTGTGTGAATCCCCAGCATCCTTAGCATTGTACAGGGTGACAGTCGGATGGGGGTTGCAAGTATGGCAGAATGGTGTATGTCTATAATGGTGCTGTGTGAATCCCAGCATCCTTAGCAATTGTACAGGGTGACAGTCGGATGGGGGTGCAGTATGGCAGAATGTGTATGTTCCTATAATGGTGCTGTGTGAATTCCCAGGCATCCTTGCATTGTACAGGGTGACAGTCGGATGGGGGTGCAGTATGGCAGCATGGTATGTCTATAATGGTGCTTGTGTGAATTCCAGCATCCTAGATGTGTACAGGGTGACAGTCGGATGGGGTGCAGTATGGCAGCATGTGTATGTCTATAAGGTGCTGTGTGAATTCCCAGCATCCTTGCATTGTACAGGGTGACAGTCGGATGGGGGTGCAGTATGGCAGAATGTGTATGTCTATAATGGTGCTGTGTGAATTCCCAGCATCCTTAGCATGATACTATATTATATACACAATTCATGAAATTGTGATTATTAGGGGATAATGTCCAAGGTACATTATATAATTGATCTATCTTATATATCATATCTGAATGTGAATGGGGAATTCCACTGTCATTATCAATGTCTTCTATCCACATAGTTAAGTGGTATTATTGGGGATAATGTCCCACTGTACATTATATCAATGATTATATTATTAGTTATAATATAATGGAGATGTAATAAAGTATAAATAATAATTATAATAATATAATGGAGATGTAATAAAGTATAAATAATAATTATAATATAATGGAGATATAATAAAGTATAAATAATAATTATAATATAAAGGAGATGTAATAAAGTATAAATAATAATTATAATAATATAATGGAGATGTAATAAAATATAAATAATAATTATAATATAAAGGAGATGTAATAAAGTATAAATAATAATTATAATAATATTATGGAGACTGTACAGTAATTTTACATCTGTTTCACTCTCTCCCTCCCATTGGACATTTCCATGGGATCCATTGACCCCAATCCCATAACGTTACCGTGCACTACCAACCTCCTATCACTAGGGGGAGCGCTGTGAACCTCACACGCCGGAAGTGACGGACGCGCTAGGGCGGAATTACGTGCGTGTCCCGGAAGTTTGAAATCAGCAGGAATGCGGTCGGCCGGTTGGTGTGTGGGGTTTGGTGTCGTTCTGTTCGCTGCTATCCGGTATATGTGGTAGGTCTGTACAGTGAACAGGGGATGGAGATGTGGGGAGTTATGGGGCTTGGCAGGTGCTGGACTACATTTTCCGACATGCTTTATGTCCCAGCATTCTCCCTGACACCATCACAGTGTATAAAGGTTTTATCCTGACTAAGGGTGATGGGTGATCCTTAGCATTGACAATCGGATGGGGGTGCAGTATGGCAGCATGTGTATGTCCTATAATGGTGCTGTGTGAATTCCCAGCATCCTTAGCATTGTACAGGGTGACAGTCGGATGGGGGTGCAGTATGGCAGAATGTGTATGTCCTATAATGGTGCTGTGTGAATTCCCAGCATCCTTAGCATGATCTATATTATATATCACAATTCATTGAAATGTGTGTATTATTAGGGATAATGTCCCACTGTACATTATATCAATGATCTATATTATATATCAGAATTCATTGAAATGTGTGTATTATTGGGGATAATGTCCCACTGTACAAATTCATTGAAATGTGTGTATTATTGGGGATAATGTCCCACTGTACATTATATCAATGATCTATATTATATATTTTAAAGGGGAATGTTGGGGGTAGGTACCTATTTAAAGGGAATGTTGGGGGGTAGGGCTAGCCTATTTTAAAGGGGAATGTTGGTGGGTATATAGATAGAGATACATTAACCTATATTATGTGCGTGTCTTTCTATGTAATACATAATGAGTTCATGAATTCCAGGCCATGCAACACAATCCAGTGACTGCAGTGTCAGTAGCACAGCAGGATGGCAGACTCTACTTAACTTGCCCTTTTTACCTCTCCACCTTCTCCTGTTTACCCCCTCATCACCACCTCAGTCCCTGCAAACTTCCCATCCAATCCCGCTCCCTTTTCCAGACCATTTTCTCCTGTCCCTCACTCCTCTCTTCCTCCTCTTTCCTCCCTCCTCTTCCATCACACACTAATAGTCCCCTCCTTCTTATCACACAGCACATGGACGAAAGCCTATGATCACCTCTTCAAACTTCCGTCTCATTGGTGGACAGACGAGGTCTGTGGGAAAGGACCTTCTGCCGTTGGTCAGATTCTCGAGGACAGCTTCAACACTACTTACATTTCTACCATAGAGTGAGTGATTGTCAGCTCTGCTGCCCCAGGGGACGCATTTCTTCATCTACTTTATCTTCCAAACTTCTCTCATTACAGTCAAACCTCAAGTTCGACTCTTTACTTTTCCCTTTAAAAGCCCTAACATTTAACACTTTCCACTACCACAAAGAAGAAACTTCACTACAAAGTTAAGAGTTGACACCCCCAGTTCCAGAGCTGGCCATAACAAGGGACCAAAATTTAACCCAATGGTCCCATTTCATGTGTATTGTATTATACAGATTGGAACCTTTTGGCATGGCTTATACACAAAATGGTAATACAAATGGGGTTATTAAACATAGGTCATGGACTGAGCCATTTGGATAAATAAACTAGTTCAAGATCCCAAAGAGCTTACCAGTCTAGATAGGACGTGGGAAATTACAAAGGGTACTTTGGTATAGATTAATATTTACTATGGGTGAGTTATTATATAGCACATCTTCAGAGAACTTACAATACATGTATACATTAACCCCAGGCCCTGCCCCGAAGAGCTTACAAATTTAAGCACGTTAAATTGACACATACAAGCGGTGGATTCGAAATCAGGAATCCAGAATCGGCAAGGAATCCGTATGCTAACCATTGAGCCATCGTGCTGCCCCATTACAGGCTGAGGGGGAGGATAATGAAGTGAATGATCTTAGCCCCCAGCTCAGTTATGTCTTTTCTCAATATCACAACTTAATAGTTAGACTTATAGAAACAACATAGTACTGAGTGCGGGGGGAGGATAATGAAGTGACACTGATCTTAGCACAGCACTGTGTAATGATTTCTCAATATCACAACTTTAAAGTACATTATTGAAATACATAGTTTACAAGCTGCAGGGGGAGGATAATGAAGTGAACCTGATCTTAGCACAGCCACTGTGTAATGTAGTTCTCAATATCACAACTTTACTAGTTTACACTTATAGAAATAAATAGTACAGAGCTGCAGGGGTGAGGAATTAATGAAGTGACCTGATCTTAGCACCAGCCCTGTGTAATGTATTTCTCAATCATCAAATTTAATATCACACTTATTGAAATACATAGTTACAGAGTGCAGGTGGGAGGATAATGAAGTGAAACCTGATGCTTAGCAAACAGCCTTGGTAATGTATTTCTCAATATCAAACTTTATAGTTACAACTGTATTAGAAATAACATAGTACAGAACTGCAGGGGGAGGATAGATATGAAGGAACCTGATCTTAAACACAGCCCGGTGTAATGTATTCCAACTAATCACAACTTTAATGTCTACACTTATTGAAAATAACATTAGTAAGGGCCTGCAGGGGAGGACTTAATGAAGTAGCGAGTAGGAGTCCACTTTCTGTTTTTTTTAAAAACCGAACCCTCCTATCCTCCCTATGTAATCCTGCGGTTGGAAGTTGCCAAAATGTTTACCAAAACCGAACCGAGACTTTGACACCCTAATGAAACCTGGAAAACCCCCGACCAAAATCCCGCCCACCCACGCTCCTTCAGGCACGCCCCTCCACCCAGCACCCGCCCGCCCCCCCCCCCGCGCCCTCCCCCGCCCCCACACCATCCCCCCAGCGCGCCGCAAATCCCTGTAAACTAATCTCCCATTTTTGTTCATGAGGCCTAGGCCCAGTCAGCAGATATTTTATCTTAGATTCTGCATAGGGGAACTGAGCCCGATGTCTCCACGGTCCCTAAGTGTCTATTCAACAAAGAGCACAGACCAGCATGATCTCCACTTGGGATTACTAAAATTGTGCTTTTGATGTTGTTAATTGCCCTTTTGTACTTGTGAACTTTCCCAAGATAGATGATTTTTAAAATACAAACTCCGCAAGTATCCCTTGGCTCCCTCGATGTAGTTAAGAGGATTTGTCTGGAGACAACGCCGTTGTGGAGAATCTTGTGTTAAATTGGACAATTAGAATGTTTGATAGTGGAGTCTCCATATATAAACCATGTAACCCTGAGATATTTCATTGTATTGATTGTTCTATCTGAATTGATTTCTGTCCAGAGGGTTTTCTTAGTTTGCAGGTTTAGTTTCCAGCTTGATAGTGGAGCGACCATCCTGTTGCGCCTTCGCACAACCTATAAAATGTCTATGCTGAGTTACTGGTTTTCCGTGGTTTATAATCGTAAGATTGGAGAACGTGATGAATGATGGAATATCTATTACAGGATGATACCCTATCATCCTGTCTATTATTGACTTCAATGGCTATTCCGACAATGAGATGTATTAACACAGCGCTCAGTGGACTGTCACAGGAAATAGGAGATGATGGAAATGTAAAGGGGGAAGCCAGGCAACCTTCTCACTGTTGCCTTTACACCAATCCGGTTCCATTTTCCAAGCTAACGCCGACTGTGAATACTTATTGTCAGATTATGAACCACCCCCCTGGTAAACACTTTCCTATGTTAAAGGAGAAACTATAGTGCAAAAAAAGGTAGGATTGTACTTCAGTCTACACCTCCTAAAATTGTGTTCTGTTTAAGGGAAAAGAAAAATTGCTTCTGCCAGGCTTTCCCAGTGCTTTCAGACTCTATCTTTAATAAGAAAGTCCAGAGACAGTAACCTGGAGATGGTGTTAGTAAAAAAACAAACTTTACAGGGAGTTATCCTGTTTAAAACTTTTATCTACTGGCTAACAAAACTGCTATTTTGGTGGCTGTAGAGTTATTGAACAGGCGAGGGTGTCATGGCCGACATTAGCCGCATGAACTGTGCATACAGGGGTACCCCTAAAACTTCTTGACATTGGGATGTGGGGGGTGGGGCGTGTTTTATTAAACCGACTTCATATTTGCATTTTTTCCCAGGATCCTGTTTACTAAAATAGAAACCACAGAGATCGATGGAGAGAGAAAAAGATCACAAGTTGCAGGTTTGGTGAGTTCCTTGTTGTTTTACCAAACTCACGGTGCGGGGCCCTTAAGAATAATCCTTATAATGAACCATCAGCAGGCAGACTGGGAGCCAAGTTATGTACTGGGTGGCTGTTTATGTGTCCTGTGCTTACGGACCCCTGTGGAACGGATCATTTTAAATCAGGTGCTAGATGGGGATACCTTAAACAGATTGTACAGTATGATTTAGTTCCTACGGTTGGTTGGGGGAAAATACAATGGCAGCCCATAATGTACGATTTGGCGTCACTACTGGCAAACTACCCACACTGTGACGTTTACATGCCAAGGTCTGCGCTCCTTCCCTTTAAAAATACCCATTGTCATGGTACTTCCTTGGCCAGGGTGGCCTGGGCACCGAAGAGGCACTAGGGGTCAAGTCTATTGGCAGTTTCTATTGTTCAGGGGCAGGTTCTGTGATGTTGTACAGCTCATTTCATTCTCCTTTTTCCAGGGACACCGCAGGGCAGGAGAGGTTTTTTTAAAACCATCACTGCAGGTCTCTATTACCGGACGGGCTATGGTAGGCACTGGAAACACCATGAACACCGCTGTGCAAGTTATTCAATAGCACTGGGGGGTGCTTCAAGCTTCTGGGGGGCTACACAGACATGAGGTCAGCGTCCTAACGATGTGTTACTTTCTTTTACAACACCCAGTGATATCCTAGTGTAGGGCCACATGTGACATGTGAAACATGTGGATCAGAGTAAAGGACACTACACAGACGTGGACTGGGCCCCACGCTGAGGGCGTGACCTTTGTTTACCCTCTCTGCAATAACCTTTTTTAAAGCCTCGATGTGCTGAGTTGGATCATTTTCCTTGGCGGGTAAAAGCCCATCGCCGCATTGACCTGTTTGTTTCGGGAATCATCTGGTCTATGGACATCACAGATACACGATTCCTCGGAGAATATTCAGAACTGGATGAGATTATAGTATACAGAGAAGGTAAGAGGCCCCACGTGGACTTAATAGCATCCATGACGGGCAGGTTTGCCAATTATATCCAACGTTATAAGACCCATTAGAATTGCGATGATAGGACGATTCCCCTTTATTATTGACCCCCAAAAATTACCGAACCCTGGTTACAAGCGCAAGAATATATTGGTCCGTTTATACCTGGGTTCTAGCATGGATTGGGTTTGGACCTAAAAAGAATTTGATTGGTTGAAATAAATTAAGTTTTATGTTCCCCCCCCCACAGTACCGTATGGAAAGATCCTATTAGGGTAAAAAATTGGGTAAGTCCGGAGGATAATAATATTATTTCCAGGCCAGCCCTGCCATTGGACAATGCACGGACTGAGTCCATTGGTTACAGATCATCAATCACAGAGAGTGGAACCTACTTCCATACTTTTTAATTTTACAAGCTACTCATGTCTCTCTGCAAATATCAAATTCCAATGGCAAATGATTCCTTTATACTGTATATTAAATGGCGGATTATTATAACGAAAAGAGGGGAACAGACATCCCTGAACTATAACTTAGCATGTGTATTAAGGTTTTATGCTCATGTTGTTCTACAGAAAGGCAGCAGCTGGCGTGGAGAGGATGCTTCTGGGTAATAAGTGCGATATGGAATAACAAAGGAAAGTCACGATTAGAGCAAGGAGAAAAGGTCAGTACCACATGTGGGTTTATATTGGGGTAGGGATGGCCGGTTCGCGGATCCGAACCGGGATCCGCCGCAGATTTATCCGTTCGGAACGGCGGATTTTTCCGGATTTTCCGCCTACGAACCACAGATTGTTGTTATTTTCGAAAATACGAGGATTTCTCTTGTTACATAAATACGTTATTTTCGAAAAATTTTCGAAATTACGAGGATTACTCGTATTTTCGAAAAATTACATATTAATGAAATACGAGTTTTCCGTATGTTCGAAATACGGGAATTCGTATTTTCGAAAAATTTTCGAAAATACGAAAAATCTCATGATTTCGGGGTATTTTTCCTTTTAATGGGGGGTCCGCTTGCGGGATTTTCTGTGTGTGATCTCGGTGTCTGTTTTCCCGTTTCTCTGTCCTTAACTAACTGCTATCTCCGGTTTTTCTCCAGCTCGCATAAGGAACACGGAATCAGGTTTTTGAGACGAAGTGCCAAGTCCAGCGCGAATGTCGACCAGGTCGTTCTCTAGGAATATTTAATATTAGAATAACCTTGATACGGAGATAAAGAAACAATCAGGCCCCTGGATCTCTGCCTGATATTTTGGTAAAGTTTCGAGTCGGGTCGGGTCAGGTCAGGTAGGGGAAACCAGCGTCAGAGAACTTGCACAAGCAACGGAATGGCCACATGGGTGGTCCCCCGGCTGACTGCCCAATCAGAGAGAAGGGGAGGGCTTCTACTGTGCGGGTGATGTCGGTTCTACCATCACCATGTGTAGAAATTCTGATGTGTAACGATCTGTAAAAAAAACATACAGTGTAAAAGTGACCAAAGGTCAATAGTTACAGCAATTCTGGGTGATGTCACAATAGGATGAGCAGGCAAGCTATACTAAAGGGGAACTAAGCTGTATCTTTAAATTCTAAATGTCAACATCATTGAAAAAGTATCTGTAATTCGCAAGTTTCAAATCTTTCCTTCAAATATAGAAATTTGTTCTGGAGAACTCCTCAGTGACTTCTAATATCCTTATAATTTACAGTAGGGGAACATTATCCCTTATAATACATGGAGTGGACCCAGAGTTCCCTGTATAACCCAGTCTGTGTCCTGTACTTTTATATAGACACAGAACTCCTCAGTGATTTTGATATCCCTTATAATTTACAGTTAAGGGATACATTTCCTTATAATACATGAGTGGTACCCAGAGTTCCCTGTGATAACTCAGTCTGTGGTCCTTGTACCTTTTATATAGACAGAGACTCTCAGTGATTTCTGATATCCTTATAATTTACAGTAGGGGATTACATTATCCCTTAAAATACATGAGTGGTACCCAGAGATCCCGTGTATAACTCAGTCTGTGTCCGTTGTACCTTTATATAGACACAGAAACCCTCAGTAACTTCTCATATCCTTATCATTTACAGTAGGGGTAACATTATCCAGTTATAATACATGAGTGGTACCCAGAGTTCCTGTATAAACTCAGTCTGTGTCCTTGTACCTTATATAGACACAGAACTCCTCAGTAAACTTCTAATATCTTATAATTTACAGTAGGGGATACATTATCCCTTATAATAATGAGTGATACCCAGAGTTCCCGGTTAAACTCAGTCGTGTCCTTTGTACCTTTATATAGACACAGAAACTCCTCAGTAACTTCTAATATCCTTATCATTTACAGTAGGGGTCTACATATCCATTATAATACATGAGGGTACCCAGAGTTCCCTGTATACTCAGTCTGTGTCCTTGTACCTTTATATAGACACAGAACTCCTCAGTGACTTCTAAATATCTTATAATTTACAGTAGGGTACATTATCCCTTATAATAGATGAGTGGTACCCAGAGTCCCTGTATAACTCAGTCTGTGTCCTTGTACCTTTTATATAGACACAGAAATCCTCAGATGACTTCTAATATCCTTATAATTTACAGTAGGGGAATACATTATCCCTTTATAATACATGAGTGGTACCCAGAGTCCCTGTATAAATCAGTCTGTGTCCTGTACCTTTATATAGACGCAGGAAATCCTCAGTGACTTATCATATCCTTAAATTTACAGTAGGGGATACATTATCCCTTATAATACATGAGTGGTACCAGAGTTCCCTGAGATCCAGTCTGTGTCCTTGTACCTTTATATAAGACGAGAAACTCCTCAGTGACTTCTAATATCCTTATAATTTACAGTAGAGGGATACATTATCCTTATAATACATGAGTGGTACCCAGAGTTCCCTGTTATAACTCAGTCTGTGTCCTTGTACCTTTATATAGACACAGAACTCCTCAGTGACTTCTAATATCCTAAATTTACAGTAGGGATAACATTATCCCTTATAACACAGTGATTCTCAGTGTTCCCTGACCTGAATACCTCCTTTATACATATGCTTATCTATATAATTTACAGTAGGCGCAGTAATTACAGTTGATCCCTTTTTATTGATTTTATACTGTTCCATTCTGCTGTACATTATATATTATTAAGCTTCTGCTATTTTTTTTCCTTTCAGGCTTTAATACAATGGCCAGAGTATCCTACTGAAAGTATCCAAAAAGGTAGTGATTTTAATATAAATGTGACATTTAGGTTAAACTGCATCTCATTGGAATGTGTAGATTTTAATCATTCCTTACATATGGGTGTTTGAAATCGGTAAAATCTGTCAACCATAGGAAGCCCAGTCTCCAATCTACAGTGCTTACAGCAGGATGTCAAAATGTGCCTACTTCCATATGTTTGAAAACTACAAATCCCAGCGTTAGGGAAAGCCTCTATGTTATTAAGGGGGCAGAGTGAAAGAAAGTGGAAAGTGTTTGAGATTTTACACCAATCTTTGCGATAGGAATTGCATAAAAAGGATTTTATCACTTAATAAATGTTTTCTGGATTGTTAAATTGGGAGAGAATTATTTGGAAGATCAGCCTGAACGTAAAGGACAATTATACTCGTGCTGTAACCGACTTTTCCTGGCTCCTCCACAATCAGTGTCACTGACAATTCTCCCATCCATGACACTGTGGAAACAACATATATGTCAATGAGGGATGGGGAGGGGCTTCTTAAAAAAAGGTCAGTTACTGCATGAGTAATTTCTCTTTAAATGTTAAAGGGTAACTGTGGTCTCCATACAATGAAAAAGAGCTTTCTATGTCTCTAGTTTCTATGGATCTTACGTTCTAGTTTGTAAAGTTACAGTTCCCAGGACTGCACTGTCTCTGTGTCTCTGTGACAGGCATGTGCCATAAGCCCCACCCCCAAAAATGTATCATGCCAACCTTTTCAGGCTTAGGCTGGCTTTAAAAAGCTACTTGTATGGAACTTTTAAGCCTAATAATCACCTGTCTTGGTATTTTCAGGCACCGGGATTAAACCATCATTGGATTAGCAAATCTTCAAAGAATCAAGTAACAAGTGTTCTTTTAATCTAAGTGACCAATAGACTCTTAGACCCCAAACCAAGGCCATCAGGACTGCGTAGAAAAGAAATCTCAGCGCCATTTGGGACCCTTGATCTCTGACCACATTGAACGCCTTGGGGAACTTTAGCGACCATTGTAACTAGAAATCCTTTCTAATAAGCACCCTAGAATCCTATAGCAAATAGAGACCTATTAGAGCTGGATACACAGACCGTATGGACCTTAGCAGAGCACGGAATTGGATGTTAGCGTCCTGCTCCTTTATTAAAGGGAAAATTATGTCTCTCCTGCTGCCTTTAACGGTGTTGTCTTAAAGGGATCTCTCCGTTTACAGGGAGATCAGGTTTATATCCGTACACATTCAGGGACATTCTAATGTACATAGAATATTTTCCTACTAGTCATTTCATGCTGATGTAGAGTATTGTTATAAGTAAACGGGTGTTCGAAAAGAAGGGGGCAGAAACAGTAAGTGATGGCTGGGCGTTAAGGGAAGGTTGTACGAGGACGCCAGAGGAACATCCGACCTGTGCCACCGCCGTTCCTACAACGCACGGAAAAAACCAGGACTTGTAGTTGTTTTTATTTCTGCACGTTGGATCCATTTAGGGTCATTAGCAGTGTGTGGCTTTAAGGTACTGTGACGGCCGTCTAAGCCAATCGAAACGTTTGTTATAGGACTGGAGAGCCAACAAGACGTGCAGGATTCACATCGGTTTAACTTTCACTAACGTTCTTTTATTTTTATTCAAGAGGCCATTTGTAATTTATAAAAAAATAAATATATATAAAAATTCTACATTTCTAACTCACGGATTCACGGTCTCTTTAAGTAAGCTTATTATCTTTATAGATCTCTGGTATACTAATTGTTCCAACATACATTGATACCATAAGTGGGTAACATAAGGACAAACTTGATGCATACAGAACGAGGGGCCCTCGCGGTATCTCCTCTTCGTGTAAGACTGTCAGTATGGCTGCCACAGTGACGTCATGGCCAATGGCTGACAGCGGTTGGGAGCGCGCTCTGTCCCTGATCATGCTCGCAACAGGAGCAGAGGTGAAGCAGAGGATGATGGACTTCCAGCGAGGGGATCCTTGTGCTGCTAATAACTTGTTGCGGATAGCGCGAGCTGCATGGAAGAGGGATACGCGTCTTGGGGTTTGGAATATGCAAATATTTCTCTAAAGCTGGAGTTACCCTTAAGGTTCTACGCAGGCTCCATTTGTGGATACATGTGACGAACGGCCAAAGCATACATGCGGACGATTCTCGGGACGAAGCTTCACGGTTCAGTAGAGCTCGGCCGTCGCGGGTCATTGCTCGCTCGCAAATTGGGGTGTGAACCTTTAGTCTTCCCCTCCCTGCCGGTATTGGTAACAGTGAGTTTTCTTCAGTTGGTGACCTTGCTAATCAGCCCTGAAAGAGAAGATACAATGTTAGTGATTACGGCAAGCTTGGGAGAGGGAGAGTGCGAGTTACTTACAGAAGAAGAGTTGGAGGCTTCAGTTCTGTACCTGCTTCCTGGGCCTGGACTTGGGTTCTCGTCTGTAAGTAACTTGGGGCACTTTAACTTTATGTACCAGTCACTGTGGGCAAACATTATGTACCAGTTACTGTAGGCAAACTTCATGTACCAGTCAACTGTGGGCAAATATTATGTATCCGTTACTGTGGGCAACACATTATGTACCAGTTACTGGGGCAAACATGTACCAGTTTACTGTAGGCAAACTTTATGTACCAGTTACTGTGGGCAAAACTTTACATATAAGTCACCGTGGGCAAAGATTAGTACCAGTCACCGGGGCAAAGTTTAATATCAGTACCATGGGCAAACTTTATATCAGTCACCGTGGCAAACTTTAGTACCAGTCACCGTGGGCAAACTTTATGTACCAGTCAACGTGGGCAAACTTTATAATTAGTCACCATGGGCAAACTTTATATAATCAGTCACCGGGGCAAACATTATGTACCAGTTACTGTGGGCAAAACTTTATGTACCAGTCACTGTGGGCAAAACGTTATTATCAGTCACCATGGGCAAACTTTATGTACCAGTCACTGTGGGCAGCCTTTATATATCAGTCACGTTAGCAAACATTATGTTACCAGTTACTGTGGGCAAACTTTATGTACAGTCACTGGGGCAAACTTATATAGATCGTCACCATGGGCAAAACTTTATGTACCAGTCATGTGGGCAAAACTTATATATCAGTCACCATGGGCAAACCTTGATGACCAGCATGTGGGCAAAACTTTATATACCAGTCACCGTGGGCAAACTTTATTACCAGTCACTGTGGGCAAAATTATATAATCAGTCACTGTGGGCAAACATGTACCTGTCACTGTGGGGCAAAAACTTTTGTATATCAGTCAACGTGGGCAAAAATTATGTACCAGTACTATGGGCAAACTTTATTATCAGTCACCGTGGGCAAACTTTATATACGGTCACCGTGGGCAAACTTATATATCGGTTCACCATGGGCAAAATTAGTACCAGTTACTGTGGGCAAACATTATATACCAGTCATGGGGGAAACATATACGAGTACTGTGGGCAAAACTTTAGTACCAGTCTCTGTGGGCAAAACTTTATGTAACAGTCACTACAGTGGGCAAAACCTAATGTACTGGGAAACACTTATGTACCATTCAAGGTGGACCGTAGGCCCGAGTGCTTTTATATAGGGAAGGTAACTCCGAGGTCATGTAATATCCTATATAATAGAGAAAATAATAAAATGAATAATTCTAATAAATAAGAGTCTATTAAACTCTGAATAATTATAATAATGTTATAATGAAATGGAGATATAATAAACTGTAAAAATAATATAATAGAGCTCTAATAAACTATAAATAATATTAATATAAATCTAGTGGAGATTATCATAAACTGTAAAATAATAATATGAGATCTAATAAAACTATGAATATCGTAATAATAAATGATAGTGATTTGGCTGGACTTCCACACACCTCTCGCTAGTCATTACAAATAAATGTGGGGAACCATCGCACACCAGTGTTAATCAGATTTCCAATTTTATTCCAACGTTTCGGTGCAACTTGTGCACCTTTGTGAAGGACTTTGAAACGCAGTCTTATAACCAACGTCCCACCCCTTCCGGGTCATGGCCACTCCCCTACATGGGGCTGGCTATATACAAACAGACCCAATCCCTATTCAAGGGCGAAGGTCCACAATTACACAAAAATATCAAAAAATATTTCAATGTCTCTTAAACTGTCTCATCACATTATATTATAAGGAAGGAACACGGTAATTGAAAACATTCCATATCCAGGACCAATCACTTTATAAGGTTATAATAGAGATGACAGAATCAGCCATGAGATGGTTCCCTTCCATCCCTTTAATAGTCACTAGGTTGTAAAAGGAGGTTATAGAATACAGTCTAGTTCATAGATCCAAATCTCTCTGTAACAGAACCGTCCGTCTCCTCCTCTGGGACCCAGGGGCCACATGCTCTCTTACCACCCCACGAAGGTCTCATACCTGGGTTGGTGCTCATGGAATGTTTGGCTGGCTAAAGGTGGTTCATTCCCAAACAGAATGTCCTTCTTTGTGCTTTAGTGTGCAGTCCGGATGGAACGTACCAATAGTCTTTCCTATATAGACCAATGAACATGGGCACTGGGCAAATAAACACAATAGTCAGTCCTAATTCAAAGTCGTATGAAATATTTCCTCCCACTATGCGCTGGTGCAAAATTCTTTGAAATTATGGCGCTGCAGATAAACCTGCAATAGGTTATGTTTGCAGCGCCTGTAATTCAAAGGAAATATTTTTGTAAAATATAATAATAATATAATGTAAAAAAGTATAAATAATTATATAATATAATGGAGGGGGGGATTGTAAAAAAAGTGTATAAATAATTATAATAATATATGGAGATGTAATAAAGTATAAATAATTTATAATAATATAATGGAGATATAATAAAGTATAAATAATAATATAATAATAATAATGGAGATGTAATAAAAGTTAAATAATAGTTAATTATAATGGTAAATAAAGTATAAATAATAATTATAATAATATAATGGAGATGGAGATTGTATAATAAAGTATAAATAATTATGAATATATAAATGGAGATGTAATAAGGATAAATATATTTATAATATAAGGAGATGAATAAAGTAAAATATTATAATATATAATGGAGATGTAATAAAGTAGTAAATACAATATTATAATAAATGGAGATGTAATAAAGTATAAAGATAGATAATTAAAATAATATAATGGGAGATGTAATGAAAGTTATAATAATAATAATTTATAATATAATGGAGATGTATAAAGTATAAAATAATATATTAATATAAGAAGATGTAATAAGTATAAATAATAAATTATAATATTAATGGAGATGTATAAAGTATAGAAATAATAATTTATAATATAATGGAGGATATAATAAAGTATAAATAATAATTATAATATAAAGGAGATTAATAAGTATTAAATAATGAATTATAATAATAAATGGAGATGTAATAAAATATTTACAAATAATAATTAAATATAAAGGAGATGTAATAAAGTATAAATAATAATTATAATATATTATGGAGACTGTACAGTAATTTTACATCTTTGTTCACTCTCTCCCTCCCATTGGACATTTCCATGGGATCCATTGACCCCAAATCCAATAAACGTTAACGTGCACTAACAACCTCCTATCACTAGGGGGAGCGCTGTGAACCTCACACGCCGGACGAGAAGTGACGGACGCGCTAGGGCGGAATTACGTGCGTGTCACGGAAGTTTGAAAATCAGCAGGAATGCGGTCGGCGGTTGGGTGTGTGGGGTTTGGTTGTCGTTTATGTTCGCTGCTATACGGTATATGTGGTAGGTCTGTACAGTGAACAGGGGATGGGAGATGTGGGGAGTTATGGGGCTGGCAGGTGCTGGACTACATTTTCCGACATGCTTATGTCCCAGCATTCCTGACACCATCACAGTGTATAAAGGTTTTATCCTGACTAAGGGTGATGGGTGATCCTTAGCATGACAATCGGATGGGGGGGTGCAGATATGGCAGCATGTGTATGTCACTATAATGGTGCTGTGTGAATTCCCAGCATCTTAGAATTGTACAGGGTGACAGTCGGATGGGGGTGCAGTATGGCAGCATGTGTATGTCCTATAATGGTGCTGTGTGAATCCCAGCATCCTTAGCATTGTACAGGGTGACAGTCGGATGGGGGTGCCAGTATGGCGCATGTGTATGTCCTATAATGGTGGCTGTGTGAATCCCCAGCATCCTTAGCATTGTACAGGGTGACAGTCGGATGGGGGTGCTGCAGTATGGCAGCATGTGTATGTCCTATAATGGTGCTGTGGTGATCCCCAGCATCCTTAGCATTGTACAGGGTGACAGTCGGATGGGGGGCAGTATGGAAGCATGGGTATGTCCTATAATGGTGCTGTGTGAATTCCCAGCATCTTAGCATTGTACAGGGGGACAGCGGATGGGGTGCAGAGCAGAATGTGTATGCCGATAATGGTGCTGTGTGAATCCCCAGCATCCTAGCATTGTTACGGGTGGCAGTCGGATGGGGGTGCAGTATGGCAGCATGTGTATGTCCTATAATGGTGCTGTTGTGACTCCCCAGCATCCTTAGCATTGTACAGGGGTGACAGTCGGATGGGGGGGATGCAGTATGGCAGCATGTGTATGTCCTATAATGGTGCTGTGTGAATTCCCAGCATCCTTAGCATTGTACAGGGTGACAGTCGGATGGGGGGTGCCAGTATGGCAGAATGTGTATGTCCTATAATGGCTGCGTGTGAATTCCCAGCATCCTTAGCATTGTACAGGTGGACAGTCGGATGGGGGGGTTGCAGTATGGCAGAATGGTTAGTCCTATAATGGTGGCTGTGTGAATCCCCAGCATCCTTAGCTATTGTTAACAGGGTTGACAGTCGGGATGGGGGTGGTGCAGTATGGCAGCATGTGTATTCTATAATGGTTGATGTGTGAATTTCCCAGCATCCTTGCATTGTACAGGGTGACAGTCGGATGGGGGTGCAGTATGGAGCATGTGTTGTCCTATAATGGTGCTGTGTGTGCATTCCCAGCATCCTTAGCATGTACAGGGTGATGACCGTGGATGGGGGTGCAGTTATGGCAGCATGTGATGTCCTATAATGGTTGCTGTGGAATCCCCAGCATCCTTGCTACAGTGGGGACAGTCGGATGGGGGGGTGCAGTATGGCAGAATGTGTATGTCCTATAATGGTGCTGTGTGAATCCCCAGCATCTTAGCATTGATACAGGGTGGACAGTCGGATGGGGGTTTGCAGTATGGCAGAATGTGTTGTCCTATAATGGTGCTGTGTGAATCCCCAGCATCCTAGCATTGTTACAGGGTGACAGTGGAATGGGGGGTTGCAGTATGGCAGAAGGGTTATGTCCTATAATGGTGCTGTGTGAATCCCCAGCATCCTTAGCATTGTACAGGGTGACAGTCGGATGGGGGTTGCAAGTATGGCAGAATGGTGTATGTCTATAATGGTGCTGTGTGAATCCCAGCATCCTTAGCAATTGTACATGGGTGACAGTCGGATGGGGGTGCAGTATGGCAGAATGTGTATGTTCCTATAATGGTGCTGTGTGAATTCCCAGGCATCCTTGCATTGTACAGGGTGACAGTCGGATGGGGGTGCAGTATGGCAGCATGGTATGTCTATAATGGTGCTTGTGTGAATTCCAGCATCCTAGATGTGTACAGGGTGACAGTCGGATGGGGTGCAGTATGGCAGCATGTGTATGTCTATAAGGTGCTGTGTGAATTCCCAGCATCCTTGCATTGTACAGGGTGACAGTCGGATGGGGGTGCAGTATGGCAGAATGTGTATGTCTATAATGGTGCTGTGTGAATTCCCAGCATCCTTAGCATGATCTATATTATATACACAATTCATTGAAATGTGTGATTATTAGGGGATAATGTCCAAGGTACATTATATCAATGATCTATATTATATATCAGAATTCATTGAAATGTGTGTATTATTGGGGATAATGTCCCACTGTACATTATATCAATGATCTATATTATATACACAATTCATGAAAGTGTGTATTATTGGGGATAATTGTCCCACTGTACATTATATCAATGAGTCTATTATATATCAGAGATTCATTGAAATGTGTGTATTATTAGGGATAAGTCCCTGTACATTATATCAATGATCTATATATATATCACAATTCATTGAAATGTGTGTATTATTGGGGATAAGTCCACTGTACATTAATCAATGATCTATATTATATATCAGAATTCATTGAAATGTGTGTATTATTAGGGATAATGTCCCACTGTACATTATATCAATGATCTATATTATATATCACAATTCATTGAAATGTGTGTATATTAGGGGATAATGTCCCACTGTACATTATATCAATGATCTATATTATATATCACAATTCATTGAAATGTGTGGTATATTAGGGATAATGTCCCACTGTACATTATATCAATGATCTATATTATATATCACAATTCATTGAAATGTGTGTATTATTGGGGATAATGTCCCACTCCACAGAAGGGTAATCGCCCATTTTGCAATACTGGATCATTATTCCCTAGATATCTTGTAGGTGGGATAGTCTTGCTTTGTTATGGACACGTCGCTGTAATTAACCACCATATTTGTGTCCTTCTAGTCGAGCAGAAACCTCTATTTCTGAAGAGAACTCAAACCAAGGTGAGCCATGTCTGTTGTAATTCTCTTATTTTCACTCCATTACTTAACGTCATTTTCTTTCACTGATCGTAGCACGGCAGTGGTCACAAACAGGTTAAATCCCCCTTGATCTTGATTGACAGGTTTATTTCTCCAGCTGATATAAATTTTTGCTCCACCCCTTCCCGTACTGAAAAGTCTGATTGGGGGGTCCAGAGCCCATCGCCCAGATGGTGAGGGCTTAGAAAGCTGATATTTTAGATTTGAGCGGCTAGGCTAAAGCCTAGTTGCCCCCCGTAACCTCCACCTTGGAAGGTCCTTCATTTTTTTTCTGGATTATTTTGCTTGGCTCCCATGCCTTTTCCATGCACGGAAGCTGCAGAAGGGGCCGGGCTGGCAGCGGTGATTGTGATTGGCTGAAACGAAAAGTTTGTGTAAGGGGGGTGGACATACCCTTTAAGTTTGGGTGAAACACTGGGCCCTGGCTGAGGAGATGGTAGAGCCCAATTGAACCGAGGCCACTGTTGTGATTACCTTTGCATTGTTGTCCTGGATTTCCCTGAGGATTCTGGGAATCATTGGGATGGGAAGAAATATGTACATGAGGTGATGGGAACATATTGTCGGGAATGGTTCCAACCCTAGAGCTTTGTGGTCTTTGTATCTGGAGAGGAAGTTGACCATCTGGTTACTGGAAGCCATCAGGTCTATCTCAGGTATTCCCCAGGTTTACCTTCAGAAGGATCGGGGGTGAGACCTTGTTTTTACTGTACGTCTGCCCTCACCCATGGCCATAGCAGGTCATTTAATGGAGTCAATGGATGATTCTGAGCTTAATGTCTGTAAGGCTATGAAGACGTCTCTCTCTGGTACCATCCTTTATTAATAATGTTCGTCTCTTCTAGAGAATGTGAGATCCATTGGTTTACGTCGGTGGCGTCTGAGATCTTTTTCTTCATCTTTTGTTGGGACAATGTCTCATGAATTAAAGGGAATGTCCATTGTTGGTTTCTATCTGATCTACTGAAGAACAGGAGGTAAATGCAGTATCTCCTACCTAAGTCTTACAGTAGAGGAGGAGACACTTACCTGTCTCCGTCTGGGAATATGGCGCTGGAGCGGGACCGCGGGTAAGTGTCTCCTCCTCTACTGTAAGATTTACTGAAAAACGGGAGGTAGGAGATAGTGCATTTACCTCCTGTTCTTCAGTAGATCAGATAGAAACCAACATGTTTTGATTCACACATAGAACACTCAGCGTGAATGTTCCCTGTTTATGATAAATGTGTTTTTCCTCCGCATGGTATCTGGAAAAGAAAGATCCAGACCTTTGATGCTACTCACATGTAAGGCAGCTAGTAGGGCCAGCACAGTGTATTCCTCCTTCTGACTTGGTAGGAGTCACGTGTGTGAATAAACAACACATGTTGTAAGACTGGTGTGCGCTGATGATTTGTTCTTACATGGATTCTATACTAATGGCTTGAGTATATCAGCAGGTACCCAGCGAGAAGACTGTTTAAGTGGATGTGAGTAGTGTGCAGAGCAACTGACATCAGGACCGTATTGGAAGTGACGGAGATATAGAACTGCCAATCTTGATCCAGGGAGATCTGACCTGTTATTGACCCACTGCTGTGCAGGACCAGGAGAAAGGGAATGTAAATAATTAGACTGAACGAAAAAATCATCAAGCATGGGGATCATTTGACTTGTAGTTACATTTATTTAAACAAATCTCTCCGCTTTGAGCGCGGCGCCTTGGTTGGTAATTACTGAATTCTCTGGCTGTGGGACCTGACATGCTCTGCTTGGCACATGTGTGCTGGTTCCCCTGGGAAACGGATCCCTGACTTAATGCGCTTGGTTTTCATTACAGAGATCCTTTCCACGCAGTGCTGGATGGCAGAAGAATTCGTAATATCGAAGGAATGTTACGGCTGTAATGAATTCGAATCTGTGAGTGTCTAAACTTCAAGATATCATCATGGGCCAGACATGAGCAGTGGAGACCTAATTGTTTTATTAATCTCTATTCACAGAAACGAATCCTAGAGTGTAAAGACACCGGCTTCATTGAGCAAGTGAACTGCGCTATATCCAAGAAAGCAGATTACAAGAGGTCAGTGCTACTGTATTGTGCCAGTGGTAGGAACCTGTCTCTAAATAGCCGGAAATCTGTGCTTGAGAATTTAATGCTGTATGGTTCTATGATTACATAGCATAGTAATGGAGGTTGTATAAAGACATATGTCCATCTAGTCCAACCTTTATACCCTACCCATAATGTCTGTATAACAGTTACATAGTAACATAGTATTGGAGGTTGTATAAAGACATACGTCCATCTAGTCCAACCTTTATACCCTACCCATAATGTCTGTATAACAGTGACATCTAGTAACATAGTATGGAGGTTGTATAAAGACCCAATGTCCACCTAGTTCACCTTTATACCTACCCATAATGTCTGCTATAACAAGTTACATCGTAACATAGTATTGGAGGTTGTATAAAGACATACGTCCATCTGTCCAACTTGATCCCTACCCATATAATGTCGTTATAACAGGACATAGTAACATAGTAATGGAGGTTGTATTAAAGACATACATGTCCCTCTAGTCAACCTTTATACCCTACCCATAATGTCTGTATAACAGTTACATAGTAACATAGTAGTTGGAAGGTTGTATAAATACATAGGTCCATCTAGTCCGACTTTTACCCTCCCATAATGTCTGTATAACAGTTACATAGTAACATAGTATTGGAGTTGTATAAAAGACATAGTCATCTAGTCCAACCTTTATACCTACCCACTAATGTCTGTATATAACAGTACATATAACATAGTATTGGCGGTTGTATAAAGACATACGTCCATATAGAACCTTTATACCCTACCCATAATGTCTGTATAACCAGTTACATAGTGAAATAGTATTGGAGGTTGTATATAAAGACATACGTCCATCTAGTCCAACCTTTATTACCCTACCCATAATGTCTGTATAACAGTTACAGTAAACTATAGTATTGGAGGTGTATAAAGACATACGTCCATCTAGTACACCTTTATACCTACCCATAATGTCTGTATAAACAGTTACATAGTAACATAGTATTGGAGGTGTATAAAGACATAAGGTCCATTTAGTCCAACCTTTATACCCTACACCATTAATGTCGTTAACAGTTACATAGTACATAGTATTGGAGTTGTATAAAGACATACGTCCATCTAGTCCAAACCTTTAACCCTACCCATAAGTCTGTATACACAGTTACTAGTAACAAGTATTGGAGGTTGTATAAAGACATAGTCCATCTAGTCCAACTTTATACCCCCATAATGTCTGGTATAACAGTTACATAGTAACTAGTATGGAGGTTGTATAAAGACATACGTCCATTAGTCCACCTTTATACCACCCATAATGTCTGTATAACAGTTACATAGTAACATAGTATTGGAGTTGTATAAAGACATTACGATCTAGTCCAACCTTTATACCCTACCCATAATGCTATATAACAGTTACATAGTAACATAGTATTGGAGGTTGTATAAAGACATACGTCCATCTAGTCCGACCTTTATACCTACCCATAATGTCTATAAACAGTTACATAGTAACATAGTATTGGAGGTTGTATAAAGACATACGTCCATCTAGTCCAACCTTTATACCCTACCCATAATGTCTGTATAACGTTATAGAACATAGTATTGGAGGTTGTATAAAGGACATACGTCCGACTAGTCCACCTTTATACCCTACCCATATGTCTGTATAACAGTTCATAGTAACATAGTATTGGAGGTTGTATAAAGACATAGGTCCATCTAGTCCAACCTTATACCCTACCATAATGTTGTGATAACAGTTACATAGTAACATAGTAATGGAGGTTGTATAAAGACATATGTCCATCTAGTCCAACCTTTATACCCTACCCATAATGTCGTATAACAGTTACATAGTAACATAGTAGAGGGTTGTATAAAGACAATGTCCATCTAGTCCAACCTTTATACCCTACCATAATGTCTGTATAACAGTTACATAGACATAGTATTGGAGGTTGTATAAAGACAACGTCCATCTAGTCCAACCTTTATACCCACCCATAATGTCTGTTATACCAGTTACATAGTAACATAGTATTGGAGGTTGTATAAAGACAACGTCCATCTAGTCCAACCTTTTATACCCTACCCATAATGTCTGTATAACAGTTACATAGTAACATAGTATATGGAGGTTGTATAAAGACAACGTCCATCTAGTCCAACCTTTATACCCTACCCATAATGTTGTTATAACAGTTACATAGTAAAATAGTATTGGAGGTTGTATAAAGACATACGTCCAATCTAGTCCAAACCTTTATACCCTACCATAAGTCTGTATAACAGTACATTAGTAACATAGTATTGGAGGTTGTATAAAGACATACGTCCATCTAGTCCAACCTTTTACCCTGCCATAATGTATGTATAACAGTGACATAGTAAACATAGTATGGAGGTTGATAAAGACCAACGTCCATACTAGTCCACCTTTATACCCTACCCATAATGTCTGTATAACAGTTACATAGTAACATAGTATGGAGGTTGTATAAAGACACGCCATCTAGTCCAACCTTTATACCCTTACCATAATGTCTGTATAACAGTTACTAGTAACATAGTATGGAGGTTGTATAAAGACATACGGTCCATCTAGTCCAACCTTATACCCTACCAATAATGTCTGTATAACAGTTACATAGTAAAATAGTATTGGAGGTGTGTATAAAGAATACGTCCATCTAGTCCAACCTTTATACCCTACCCATAATGTCTGTATAAACAGTTACATAGTAACATAGTATTGGAGGTTGTATAAAGACATACGTCATCTAGTCCAACCTTTATACCCTACCCATAATGTCTGTATAACAGTACATAGTAACATAGTATTGGAGGTTGTAAAGACATACGTCCATCTAGTCCAACCTTAACCTCATAATGTCTGTTATAACAGTTACATAGTAACATAGTAGTGGAGGTTGTTATAAAGACATACGTCCATCTAGTCCACCTTTATAACCCTACCCATAATGTCTGTATAAAAGTATACATAGTAACATAGTATGGAGGTTGTATAAAGACATACGTCCATCTAGTCCAACACTTATACCCTACCCATAATGTCTGTATAAACATTACATAGTAACATAGTATTGGAGTGGTATAAAGACATACGTCCATCTAGTCAAAACTTTTACCCTACCCATAATGTCTGTATAACAGTTACATAGTGACATAGTGTTGGAGGTTGTATAAAGACATACGTCCCATCTAGTCCAACCTTATATCCTACCCATAATGTCTGTATAAACAGTTACATAGTAACATAGTATTGGAGGTGGTATATAAAAGACATACGTCCGTCTAGTCCAACCTTTATACACTACCCTAATGTCTGTATAACAGTTACATAGTAACTTAGTAATAGGAGGTTGTATAAAGACATACGTCCATCTAGTCCACCTTTATACCCTACCCATAAGTCTGTATAACAGTTACATAGTAACATAGTATGGATGGGGGTATAAAGACATACGTCATTCATCCAACCTTTATACCCTACCCATAATGTCTGTATAACAGTTACATAGTAACATAGTATTGGAGGTGTATAAAGAAAATACGTCCATCTAGTCCAACCTTTATACTACCCATAATGTCTGTATAACAGTTACATAGTAACATATTGGAGGTTGTATAAAGACATAGTCCTCTGTCCAACCTTTAACCTACCCATAAGTTTGTATAAACAGTACATAGTAACATTAGATGGAGGTGTATAAAGACATACGTCCATCTAGTCCACCTTATACCCCTAACCATAATGCTGTTATAAACAGTTAAATAGTAAATAGTATTGGAGGTGTATAAAGACATACGTCATCTAATCCAACCTTTATACCCTACCCATATGTCTGTATAACAGTTACATGTAACATAGTATGGAGGTTGTATAAAACATACGTCCATCTAGTCCAACCTTTATACCCTCCATAATATGTCTGTATAACAGTTACATAGTAACATAGTTATGGAGGTTGTATAAAGAACCCCCCCCCCCCATACGTCCATCTAGCCAACCCTTTATACCCTACCCATAATGTCTGTATAACAGTTACACATAGTAAAACATAGTAGGAGGTTGTATAAAGACATACGTCCATCTAGTCCAACCTTTATACCCTACCCATAATGTCTGTATAACAGTTAATAGTAACATAGTACTTGGAGGTTGTATTAAAGACATACGTCATCTTTGGAGGTTGTATAATAAAGACATACGTCCATCTAGTCCAACCTTTATACCCTACCCATAATGTCTGTATAACAGTTACATAGTGACATAGTATTGGAGGTTGTATAAAGACATAGGTCCATCTAGTCCAACCTTTATATCCTACCCATAATGTCTGTATAACAGTTACATAGTGACATAGTATTGGAGGTTGTATAAAGACATACGTCCGTCTGGTCCAACCTTTACACCCTACCCATAATGTCTGTATAACAGTTACATAGTAACATAGTATTGGAGGTTGTATAAAGACATACGTCCGTCTAGTCCGACCTTTACACCCTACCCATAATGTCTGTATAACAGTTACATAGTAACATAGTATTGGAGGCTGTATAAAGACATACGTCCATCTAATCCAACCTTTATACACTACCCATTATGTCTGTATAACAGTTACATAGTAACATAGTATTGGAGGTTGTATAAAGACATACGTCCATCTAGTCCAACCTTTATATCCTACCCATAATGTCTGTATAACAAACTGAATGAATGAAACCCCCACTGCAGATTATCACGGATTGATCTGGGAGTCTGTGAAATCAGTAGAACAGGGAGAATGAAGTTTACAATCTTTATTATAGTGGAACAAAGTCCCGGACATTGTACACTGTACACACAATGCTGTCTAATGCTGTGCCTGCTGAAAACTGTAATTGTTTCCTATTCTATCCATTGTGCTATAATTCTCTGAGGTGGTAGAGTAAATATAGGGATTTAATACCCATGTTACGGATAATGGATTTTTGAAAAACAATGAATGAAAGTCTCTAATTCCATAATATTTATCCCACAGGCTGAAAGTCTCCTAATACATTGAGTTGATTCCCCATGTAATAAGAACCCAAACTGCTTCAGTTTTCCTTTGACCCCCTGTAATATAAATGTCTCCTTCCTCTTGCAGCTGTCGCTCTGTCGAGATGGAGAAACAGGTCTTCTGGGAATTTGTAGGGTGCATGATGGGAGCTGCCGTCATATTCTCACTACTGGTCATTCACAGACAGAGAACCTTGGACTTACGAGCGCTAGAGAAAGTGCGGAAGCAGATAGAATCTATTTAACCCTATAAGGCGCTGTTCCCTGTAATGATAATAAAGAACGTGCAGTTTTGATTGGATGTGAACAAGGAACCATCGTTTGGAGAGACCTTACACCAGTAACACTAGAAGGAACTCGTAGTGCGGTGCTGAACTTAACTCTCTGTAATGCTGGTCAAGGACTGAGTATTTCTGGTGTTAAATATATATATATATAAGTACGGTGCCACTTAACTGCCAGTGGATGGAAACTCTGGGACATTCTCATATTTATTACGTTTGATGAAAAACCTTCTCTAGCTACACTTCCTGTTTTATCCCCTTTAGAAATGTGCTGGTACGTGGACTTTAATATGACTTAATCTTATGTGTTGTAAACATGAGATGGCGTTGGCAGTAGGTTTGGTAAACGGCGCTATGGAAAGCAAAATGGCTGCAGGATCTACTGATATACCAGACCAAGGAACGGGAATGAAATGTTTCCTCTCTGTTGACCTTACCAATAAATCCAGGATTAATGGAGATAGCGATGTAGGAGTGGAGGGATTGGATAGCAAGGCTTTTTAATAAAATATTTAAATAAAAATCTTTTATAAGAGAATGTAGTTTACGGTGTTTATTAGTTTGCCACCTCCCTTGGTGAATCCTACTGAGCATGTCTGGAGATCGCTGAGTTAGTGGAGGAGGAGGAGTTAGAAGTGTTCAACATCAGGTCAGGCAAGTGACAAATTGTATACACAATATACCCCGTGCTAAAAAAATACAAAATAGAATAAAATAAGCATTAAATATAATTGTATTCTTATTTATTTTATTATTTTATTACTTATTATTATTTAAGATTTAGCTATATAGGTACATTGTGTGGGGTAGATTGTGGTTGTATCTATATTTATATGCCAATAAATAATACAATTATATTTAATGCTTATTTTATTCTATTTTGTTAGCGCAGGATATACTGTGTATATTCTTGGTAAGTGTCAGTAAATGGTCCTCTTATTGTCCCGAGCGCTATACCATATTTATATAACCTATAATAATGATTTACCAGCGCGGCTACATATAACTGTACAAGTGGCTGGTATAAAGACATAGCGAACACTTGGTTTGTATTTCAAACTTTTCTGTTTTTCCTTTATTTAAAAGGTAAAATCGTAGCAAAATATCAAATTCCTTGTGGTCAGATAAAGAATCAGCCATTAAATAAACAATTGGGTCCCGTAACGCCCCCCAGATCAGTAGATCAGTGCCTCTCTCCTTCCACTGATCCTGCGTTTGTGATTGCAAGGTGTATATCCTTGATCTGGCAGGTTAATTGTCATTGCTTGACATGCAAATTTCTTTCTGTTGGGCATTAGGGGGCAGTAACACATGTTTAAATATACACAGGGAGATTCAATAAAAGTTCTTATTGTTAAAATTGGTGCTAATTTTGCCCCAACCAATCAGATCTTATTTAACATTTGAAAGTTAATCTGATTGGTTGGGGCAAAATTAGCACCACGTTTTTAATAATAAGAACTTTTATTGAATAACCCTGATAATATTACGTGTACCGTAAGATTATTATAATATTTAAGGTGGCAAACCAAGTTCTGCCTTTTAAATAGAATATTTGCTAAATCTTTGATATTCCTTATGTAAGATCATTAGAATATTTAAAGTGACAAAGTTCCATGCTATTTCCTTTTGTTTATTCTCATTTCCTAAGCAGTCTGTCAGATTTGTTATAACCCTGTGTAGGGCTAATCCCTATTCTTAGTCTATTTTGTCCAATTGTCCTTTTCTGACTTCCCTAATCTCAATGTGTTTTTCCAGAGCCTTGGAATTACCTTCAGCAAGTTATGGGTCATTTAATAATAATCCAATGTAGCTGTCAAGGTTGAATAAAGATGTATCCAAGTCCAACCCTTTACCCTACTTAAATGTACTTTTATCCCCCAACAGATTCATTGTAATTATTCCCTGTTAAATGCGACAGGGTTAATTCTCTAAATAAAGAGACCGCAATGCTACCATATACTATGTATTTAGCATACACCAGGATGGGAACACTCTCCTCTGTATCGGGGGACTTGTGTGAACTTTTATTGACCTGTTTGTTCAGTCTCACAACCTTTGTTTAGCTCTCTATAGAGACGAGATATTCGGATAGACATGTTACGCAGGGAGACGGTTTAATACGATGAGCGTTGGAGTTTAAGGTGTACATTGTGGGGTTTTGTAAACATTTTGTAGAAAGTCTGAGAATATTACACAATTTATTATATTTCTATCAGTGTAGCGAAACTACTTCTCTCAACCATTTTACCCATAGCAACAAAACTACGTGTGTAAGTCTGAACGTAGAGTTTATATAGGTTATATCACTAACGCTGTCCCTTGTCCCTCTAGTTACCCCGCTAGTACAATGCTACCTTATGCAGCTCTCTGGTCTCTGTTCACTGCCTTCTGAGCTGCTAAAATCCCTTCTGTCCTCCTGGAACATCCTCCGTTACCGAGTCCATGGGATCGTAGTTATTTTGGGTCAAAATATAAAATAACCTATCAAGTCCTTCCTTGTAAATTCAAGGTTTTACACAATTTCTTCATTACCTTCTATCAGTTTAATCGCTTGTCTTTGTACCTTTTTCCAATTCATGGATATCCTCTCCTGATTCGTTCTAACAGTTCTCCATTCCCTGCTCCGCTCTTGGCTCTTCTCGTGTGCTCCAAAACTGTTCATTTACTGGCTCGACTCTAGAGATACTGAATTATCAAAAGGCTGAATGTTTATATAACACCAAGAATCCCATCCTGAACCTTCACTATATGATATTGACAGGGTTATTCAATAAAAGTTCTTATCGGTTAAAATGGTGCTAATTTTGCCCCAACCAATCAGAAGTTTGCTAACATCTGATTGGTTGGGGCAAAATTAGCACCATGTTTAACGATAAGAGCTTTTATGGAATCTCCCAGTTTATCGGTTTCACTTGTATCTGATGTTACCAATTCTCCTACACCCCTTCCCATTTTATAGTTGGTAAAATCCATCCAACCTATTGCTTGTGAAGGTTCTCATTCATCCAGGGCATGGTATATCTGTTGTATTCAATTAGATCAACTGGACTTGAAATGTAGTTCTTGAAGACGTTTCGCTAGTCATCCGACTGGCTTTCTCAATTCAGAATGACTTGTACAAGAATCTGTGGCAATTATGTACCCTGGAAAATCCCAATTAGCATATCACAGCCAGGTGTTAAGGGTGTGATTAGATAGTGGCTAAGAGGTGTTATAGGAACGCCCAGAGTAAGGTGTTAAACAGAATTGTACATGCAGACAGTTGGTGTCGAACCCCCCCACCTCTATTAGGCTTGGTTTCTTTATTTTCACATAAATGGCCTCCTTAACACCTCTCTTGAACCAGTCACGTTCCTTCACAGTGCAGTGCAGTGAAGAATGCTCTGATTTGTATGTGGGGGAGACCAAACAGCAACTGCATCAACGTATGGCCCAGCACAGAAGAGCCAATTCCTCGGGTCAGGACTCAGCCGTGTATCTGCATCTTAAGGATAAAGGACATACCTTTGAAGATTGTAATGTTAACATACTGTCGAAGGAACGTGACTGGTTCAAGAGAGGTGTTAAAGATGCCATTTATGTGAAAATAAAGAAACCAGCCTAAATAGAGGTGGGGGGGTTCGACACCAACTGTCTGCCATGTACAATGCTGCTGTTTAACACTTACTCTGGGCGTTCCTATAACACCTTCTTAGCCACTATCCAATCACACCCTTAACACTCTGGCTGTGATATGCTAATTGGGATTTTCCAGGGTACATAATTGCCACAGATTCTTGTATAAGTCATTCTGAATTGAGAAAGCCAGTCGGATGACTAGCGAAACGTCTTCAAGAACTACATTTTCAAGTCCAGTTGATCTAATGAATACAACAGATACATCCAACCTATGGTTAAAATTATTTATTTATTGCACATTGTTCATCATTGTCATAAAAAATGTCCAAAAGCTAAAGGGAACAAACCGAATTCTACAAAATGTTTTATTAGTGAACCTGAACATCTTATCACAGACATGGCACAAATCTCCGTAATCTTTTGGTATCGGGACAAAACACTGGGAAGTGGTGTGTCTCTTTTGTTTAAAACAGGATTTATATCCCCCTCCAGTTTGGGAATGGTTTCCATATCCTAATTGGGGATCATCCACTTGCCGTCACTAGTTCAACTGGTCTCCAGCACCAATCTCCATTGTGGTGTAATTTGGCCAAGAGTTTTTGGACAATCAAACTCTATGTCCAATTTCACTTTACACAAGTCTAATCTGTCATGGAGAGTTAATGGCTGCTTGAATATCCCCCCCCCCATCCCCATTAAGGTGAACACAGTAGGGGCGAGTTATGAGGGTCCTTGGGAAATATTCTTCACAGACATTTTAGGAAGTAATAGTTACAGCTGCTCCTCCTGGGACAGTCACAGAGCTTTCCGATCCGCGACCCTCTCTTCACCGCGCAGAATTCTCCAATGACGCACTAGAAAACAAGTTATAAAAACTACAATGAGAGAAGGTTACAATGTCCAAGGCTTCCTATATACCAGGATTAATGCTCAGGTAAAAAGGGAAAGGGAAAATAAGAAAAAGGCTTTTAAAATTTTTGAATGAGAGGGAACAGAACAGGCTTACAAGGAGTATGAAAGCTGTAATATAGAGTGCAAGAAAGCAATTAAACTAGCTAAAATAGAAAATGAAATACGGATTGCTGAACAAAGCAAGTCCAACCCCAAAATGTTTTTTAAATATACCAATAGTAAAAGATGAGGACTGAGAATGTGGGGACCATTAAATAATGGGGCTGAGATGGTTATAGAGGATGCCGAAAAGGCTAATCTGCTAAACAGTTTTTTTACATCGGTTTTTACTGTTGAGAATCCTAGTCCTTATAGCGGGGACTGTAATAATACGAAGGGTATAATGAGGAATATTCACTCTGTATACACTATAGAGAATCCTAGTCCTTATAGCGGGGACTGTAATAATATGAAGGGTATAAAAGAGGGATATTCACTCTGTATACACTATAGAGAATCCGAGTCCTTATAGCGGGGACTGTAATAATATGAAGGGTATAAATGGGAATATCACTCTGATCGCTATAGAGAATCCTAGTCCTTATAGCGGGGACTGTATAATACGAAGGGTATAAATGAGGAATATTCACTCTGTATACGCTATAGAGAATCCTAGTCCTTATAGCGGGGACTGTAATAATATGAAGGGTATAAATGAGGGATATTCACTCTGTATACGCTATAGAGAATCCTAGTCCTTATAGCAGGGGACTGTAATAATATGAAGGGTATAAATGAGGAATATTCACTCTGTATTCTCTATAGAGAATCCTAGTCCTTATAGCGGGGACTGTAAAATATGAGGGGTTATAAATGAGGAATATTCACTCTGTATACGCTATAGAGAATCCTAGTCCTTATAGCGGGGACTGTAATAATACGAAGGGTATAAATGAAGGGATATTTACTCTGTATACGCTATAGAGAATCCTAGTCTTATAGCGGGGACTGTTATAATCGAAGGGTATAAATGAGGAATATTCACTTGATTACACTATAGAGAATCCTAGTCCTTATAGGCGGGACTGTAATAATACGAAGGGTAAAATGAGGAATATTCACTCTGTATACACTATAGAGAATCCTAGTCCTTATAGCAGGGACTGTATAAATATGAAGGGTATAAATGAAGAATATTCACTCTGTATACAGCTATAGAGAATCCTAGTCCTTATAGCGGGGACTGTAATAATATGAAGGGTATAAATGAGGAATATTCACTCTGTATACGCTATAGAGAATCGAGTCCTTATAGCGGGGACCTGATAATAAATACGAAGGGTATAATAGTGAGGAATATTCACTCCGTATACACTATAGAGAATCCTCAGTCCATAGCAGGGACTGTAATAATACGAAGGGTATAATGAGGAATATTCACTCGTATACACTATAGAGAATCCTAGTCCTTATAGCGCAGGGACTGTAAAATACGAAGGGTATAAATGAGGAATATTCACTCATTTCTCTATAGAGAATCCTAGTCTTATAGCGGGACTGTAAAATACGAAGGGTATTATAAATGAGGAATATTCACTCTGTATACGCTATAGAGAATCCTAGTCCTTATAGCAGGGACGTAATAATATACGAAGGGTATAAATGAGGAATATTCACTCGTATACGCTATAGAGAATCCTAGTCCTTATAGCGGGGACTGTAATAATAGAAGGGATAAATGAGGGTATTCACTCTGTATACGCTATAGAGAATCCTAGTCCTTATAGCGGGGACTGTAATAATAGAGAAGGGTATAAATGGGAATATTACTCTGTATACGCTATAGAGAATCCTAGTCCTTATAGCGGGGACTGTAAAATACGAAGGGTATATAATGAGGAATATTCACTCTGTAACGCTATAGAGAATCCTAGTCCTTATAGCGGGGGGACGTAATAATAGAAGGGTATAAATGAGGAATTCTCTCATCTGTATACGCTATAGAGAATCCTAGTCCTGTATAGCGGGGACTGTAATAATACGAAGGGTATAAATGAGGAATATTCACTCTGTATACGCTATAGAGAATCCTAGTCCTTATAGCGGGGACTGTAATAATACGAAGGGTATAAATGAGGGATATTCACTCTGTATACGCTATAGAGAATCCTAGTCCTTATAGCGGGGACTGTAATAATAGAAGGGTATAAATGAGGGATATTCACTCTGTATACACTATAGAGTTCTAGTCTTATAGCGGGGACTGTAATAATACGAAGGGTATAAATGAGGAATATTCACTCTGTATACGCTATAGAGAATCCTAGTCCTTATAGCGGGGGACTGTAATAATACGAAGGGTATAAATGAGGAATATTCACTCTGTATACGATATAGAGAATCCTAGTCTTATAGCGGGGACCTGTAATAATACGAAGGGTATAAATGAGGAATATTCACTCTGTAAACTATAGAGAATCCTAGTCCTTATAGCGGGGACTGTAATAATAGAAGGGTATAAATGAGGAATATTCACTCTGTATACGCTATAGAGAATCCTAGTCCTTTTAGCGGGGACTGTAATAATATGAAGGGTATAAATGAGGAATATTCACTCTGTATACGCTATAGAGAATCCTAGTCCTTATAGCGGGGACTGTAATAATACGAAGGGTATAAATGAGGATATTCACTCTGTATCGCTATAGAGAATCCTAGTCCTTATAGCGGGGACTGAATAATACGAAGGGTATAAATGAGGATATTCACTCTGTATACGCTATAGAGAATCCTAGTCCTTATAAGGGGGACTGTAATAATACGAAGGGTATAAATGAGGAATATTCATCTGTATACGTATAGAAGAATCCTAGTCTTATAGCGGGGACTGTAATAATGACGAAGGGTATAAATGAGGGATATTCACTCTGTACACGTATAGAGAATCCTAGTTCTTATAGCGGGGACTGTAATAATACGAAGGGTATAAATGAGGGATATTCACTCTGTTACACGCTATAGGAATCCTAGTCCTTATAGGGGGGACTGTAATAATACGAAGGGTATAAATGAGGGATATTCACTATGTATACGCTATAGAGAATCCTAGTCCTTATAGCGGGGACTGTAATAATACGAAGGGTATAAATGAGGAATATTCACTCTGTACGCTATATAGAATTCTAGTCCTTTATAGCGGGGACATGTAAATAATCGAAGGGTATAAATGGAGGGATAGTTCACTCTGTATACGCTATAGAGAATCCTAGTCCTTATAGGCGGGGACTGTAATAATATGAAGGGATAAATGAGGGATATTCACTCTGTATACGCTATAGAGAATCCTAGTCCTTATAGCGGGGACTGTAATTAATACGAAGGGTATAAATGAGGAAATTCTTCCTCTGTTACGCCTATAGAGAATCCTAGTCCTTATAGCGGGGACTGTAATAATATGAAGGGTATAAATGAGGGATATTCATCTGTATACGCTATAGAGAATCCTGTCCTTATAGCGGGACTGTAATAATACGAGGGTATAAATGAGGAATATTCACTCTGTATACGCTATAGAGAATCCAGTCCTTAAAGCGGACTGTAAATAATACGAAGGTATAAATGAGGAATATCACTCTGTATACGCTATAGAGATCCTAGTCCTTATAGCGGGGACTGACGTAATAATAACGTGTATAAATGAGGAATATCACTTATCGTATCGCTATAGAGAATCCTGTCCTTAGAACGGACTGTAATAATAGAAGGGTATAAATGAGGAATTCACTCTGTATACACTATAGAGAATCCTAGTCCTTATAGCAGGGACTGTAATAATATGAAGGGTATAAATGAGGGGATATTCACCTGTATACACTATAGAGAATCCTAGTCATTTAGCGGGGGACTGTAATAATATGAAGGGTAAAATGAGGGATATTCACTCTGTATACACTATAGAGAATCCTAGTCCTTATAGCGGGGACTGTAGTAATACGAAGGGTATAAATGAGGAAAATATTCACTCTGTATACACTATAGAGAATCCTAGTCCTTATAGCGGGGACTGTAATGATACGAAGGGTATTAAATGAGGAATATTCACTCTGTAAACACTAGAGAGAATCCTAGTCCTTATAGCGGGGACTGTAATAATATGAAGGGTATAAATGAGGAATATTCACTCTGTATACACTATAGAGATCCTAGTCCTTATAGCGGGACTGTAATAATATGAAGGGTTTGATAATGAGGATATTCACTCTGTATACACTATAGAGAATCCTAGTCCTTAGAGCGGGGACTATAATAATATGAAGGGATATAATGAGGGATATTCACTCTGTATACACTTAGAGAATCTCTAGTCCTTATAGCGGGGACTGTAGTAATACGAAGGGTATAAATGAGGAATATTCACTCTGTATACACTATAGAGAATCCTAGTCCTTATAGCGGGGACTGCAATAATACGAAGGGTATAAATGAGGAATATTCACTCTGTTACACTATAGAGAATCCTAGTCCTTATAACGGGGACTGTAATAATATGAAGGGTATAAATGAGGAATATTCCCTCTGTATAACACTATAGAGAATCCTAGTCCTTATAGCAGGGACTGTAATAATATGAAGGGTATATAAGAGGGGATATCACTCTGGAATCCCATAGAGAATCCTGTCCTTGCAGCAGGGACTGTAATAATATGCAGGGAAGAAATGAAGAGTTTTCACATTGGCTAACAGAGGTATGGTACAGAAACAATTAGACAAGTTAAACAAATACACTAAGCCCCAGGACCAGATGGATTGCATCCTTAGATTTTAAAGAGCTTAGTTCAGTTCTATCTAGACTGTTTCTTATCTTTTCAGATTCACTTTTGTCTGGGGATGTGCCGCTGGATTGGAAACAGCCATTAATACCAATATTCAATAAAGGAGTTGTCCCAGCCTGGTAACTATAGACCTATGCCTAACATCAGTGTAGGGAAGGTGCTGGAAACTTGTACGGGATCATATCCTTGACTTGTCTCCAGAGCTTCATCTATTATAGTAATAGTCAGCATGGATTTATGAGTAAATAGATCATGCCAACCCATTAATTGGTTTTATTGAAAGAAGTGAGTAAGAAGTTAGATTCAGGCACAGCAGTGGGTAAAGTTCTAAGTGGGGCCCCTGAGGTTCTGTACTGGGGCCACTTCTTCTAATCTGTTTATAAATGACTATTGGGGCATTGAGAATAAGGGGGGGGTCTCCTGTGTTTGTGATGACCAAACACTATGCATCTTTAGGAAACTTCCAAATGTATGGCTAAGTGCCTCCCTCAAGAGCAGACCAGATATATTATACAAATGGGCAGCAGAATGGCAGATGAGATTTCAATGTTGGTAAATGTAGGTGATGCATTTAGGGGTTTATAATCCCTGTGCCACCTACCATAAATAACTCTGTGTTTAAGTGCATCTGTAATGGAAAAAGATTTGGGGGTTCTGGTAGATCACAGAACTAGGCTGTAGCAACAAGCCAGGTAGCACAGCTAGAGCTAGCAAGATTGTCTTGTATAAAGAGGGGAATAAATTCAAGGGAGAAAGATATTATTCTCCCTCTTTACAAGCACTGGTAAGCCTCATTTGGAATATACGGTGCATTTTGGAATCCCATATACAAGGGACATCTTGGAAAATGGAAGCGTTCAGAGAAGGGCAACTAAATTAATAGGGGATGAGGGGCTTAGTACAGTAAGATACGATAGTACAGTACGTGCATATGTATATGACAGTACAGTATAGTACATATAGTACGTATAGTATAGTACAGTACATATAGTATAGCATAGTATCAGTATAGTATAGTACAGTACAGTATAGTCGTGAATAGTATAGTACAGTATATATACAGTACAGTATAGTATCAGTAATAATTATAGTATATTAATAGTATAAGAATAGTATAGTTAAGTACAGTAACAGTATAGTATAGTATAATTTTTTACAGTACTGTAAGTATAGTCTATTATAGTACGTACTGTATAGTATAAGTAGTATAAAGTAACAGTATATGTATAGTACATGTATAGTACAGTATAGTAAGTACAGTATAGTATAGTACATTAGTACAGTAAGTCAGTACAGTACATGTACAGTATAGTACAGTATAGTATGTACAGTATAGTATAGTCAGTACAGTACCGTATAGTACAGATGTATATATATAGTATGTTACAGTACAGTACAGTATTAGTTACAGTATAGATACATAGTACAGTATAGTATAGGACAGTATAGTACAGTACAGTATAGTACAGTATAGTAATAGTCAGATTACAGTACAGTACAGTATAGTACATATATATAGTACTTATGTAACAATACGACGTATAGTATAGTACAGTACAGTATATAGTAATATAGTACAGTAATAGTAGTAGGTAAGTAGTACAGTACAGATAATAGTATACAGTATGAGTATAGTACAGTATGTACAGTACATTACAGTACAGTATAGTACATTATAGTATGCCATATATAGTTAGTATAGTCAGGACATTATAGTACAGTATCGTACGTCCAGACATACAGTATAGTACAGTATAGTATAGTACAGTATAGTACAGTACAGTACAGTACAGTACAGTATAGTACAGTATAGTATATACGTAATAGTATAATTTAGAAGTACAGTACAGTACAGTACAGTATAATACAGTATAGTAAAGTATAGTATAGTACAGTACAGATATAGTAGAGTATAAGTATAGTATAGTAAGTAAAGTATAATATATGGAAGTATAAGTTATACAGTATGTATTAGTACAGTACAGTACAGTAAGTATAGTACAGTTAGTATAGTATCATACAGTTAGTATAGTATTTGAGGTTAAATAAAGACATAAGTCCATCTAGTCCAACCTTTATACCTACCCATAATGTCTGTATAACAGTTACATAGTAACATAGTATTGGAGGTTGTAATAAAGACTTACTCCATCTGTCCAACCTTTATACCCCATAATGTCTATATAACAGTTTACATAGTAACATAGTATTGGAGGTTGTATAAGACATACGTCCATCTACTCGTCCAACCTTAATACCCTACCCATATGTCTGTATAACATTTACAATACATGTAAACATGTATGGAGGTTGTATAAAGACAACGTCCATCTATCCAAACCTTATACCCTACCCATAATGTTTATCACAGTTACATAGTAACATATTATTAGTATAGTATTATAGTATTTGAGGTTGAATAAAACATACGTCATCCAGTCCCAACCATCTAGCATATCCTCATTCCTGCCTAACTGTTGATCCAGGAAGGCAAAAAAACCCACCAATTTATGAATTGGAAATATCTTCCTCTATGTATATCTATATATAACGTACAAGGAGAAAGTTCCTAACGACACAAAAAACCATCGCACAACCTGGTACGTACATCTCTTGGTAATGGGATTATAAAACAGGATTAGATGTTGCAAACATACTAGAAACACACAGGACTGTCAGGAAGTATTGTGTTTGATGTGTAGACCAGGGTTTACTCGGTGACCTAGACATGTTCATGTCTTGCTGACTTAAACAATTATTGTACATTTTTGTTGATCCCCTTCTTCAAACCCTGGAGGTCCCTGGACTCTTGGTTGAGAAACAATGGGCTATATTTATGGTGAAAATACAGGTCAGTCACCCACAAGGTCGCAGTGTTTTCTCTCTCGACTCCGATTAAGGCCCTTCATGTTTGTTTCTTACCTTAGAGTTGGTTGAGTTTTGGCCTCCCAGGCACAGATCCTTTTAGCCTGAAGTTTCTCAGAACATCTTGAAGCTCCACTAACTGTTGAACAAAATAAATATATAAAACCATTAATATTCACATTTACTGCTATTTCCTTCATCACTTTTCGTAATTCGATTAAGGGAACATTAATACCTGTAAATGTTCTCGGAATTAATTAATCTCTGACGCGTACCTAATATAGAGCCACTGTACATACAGCAAAAATAATAAGCAGCTATACAGGTTAACGAAAGTCACTAAAGCTTTAGGGAACATGGAAATAATCTATGGCCTGACGTGATACATCTACATCTCTTCCGAACAAATAACCATAGGCTGGTCGGCTATCAGCTGGCGGTAAATATTATTGAATTGGCTAGCGCACACTTACCCAAAAAAAGATTGCGTCAGTTCATTCAAAAATCCACCCGAATGTTCTATATCTGACCTGTCTCTATAGTTGAATTATTTATAGAACGTGAAAGTTCTGCCTCAGACAAACCCACTCTAGGAACCCCACCCAGGGATCTAAACCCACTCTAGGAGAGACCCCACCAGGGATCTAACCCACTCTAGGAGACACCCACCCAGGATCTAAACCCACTCTATGGAGAGACCCCACCAGGAATCTAAACCCACTCTGGAGAGACCCCCACCAGGGATCTAAACCCCTCTAGGAGAGACCCACCAGGGATAAAAACCACTCTAGGAGCAGACCCCACCAGGGATCAAACCCACTCTAGAGAGACCCCACCAGGATCTAAACCCACTCTAGAGGACCCCACCAGATCTAACACCCACTCTAGGAGAGACCCCACCGGGATCTAAACCCACTCTAGGAGAGACCCCACCAGGATCTAAACCCACTTAGAGAGACCCCACCAGGGTCTAAACCCACTCTAGGAGACCCCCCGGAAAAACCCCTTAGAGACCCCACCAGGGATCTAACCCACTCTAGAGAGACCCCACCAGGGATCTAACACCCACTCAGGAGAACCCCACCCAGGGATCTAAACCCACTCATGAAAATCTAACCAAACGTACCATATCTTTTTTCATTGAACTCTTCGGACTCTCTGAGGACAATTCTGTGGATTCCCTGCTGAAAACCCCTTGGACGTTACAAGGTAGAGAAGCAGGAGGCCCACCCAGAAGCGATGGGTGGTACAAGTGTGAGCCATTCTCTATGTGCCAGCTCTCTCTAATGCTGCTGGAACTGTCTCTTTTAAAAGAGACTCTTAATGCGTTAATTACCTTTTAACCAAGGGGGGGCATTGGGGCTAAGAAAGGCTTCCTACTCCCCGATTGGCCTTGAATCTCTACACCCCCATGCGCTTTCTCTGTCAGGACTGTTTGCTAATGAGACGTTGACACAGGGTACGTGTCTTCCTGATCCAAAATAAAACAACGCTTACTAATATGGAAACTTCCCCTTTAAATTCCCCTTTAATGTTCTGTCAGCCTGGTTATTATGGGATGTGTTTCATTCATTCATCCTGCAGTTCTACGATTAATGGTCCTTTTCTGTTATGGGGGTCTCATCTAAAGCCCCCGGTTGATGGTTGACTGCAGCTCCCACCATCCCTTGCTGGACCAAGTAATATAATCACTCCATCTTTCAGGGCAGCAATGATATGTCATAACATGCCTGGTAAGGGATGCTGGGAATGTAGTCTGGTTTATCACCCGGACATTTTTAACAGAGTTCAATTTTTATTGCGCCTTTAATGATGAACGTCTATATTTTTTATGTGACTTTGGCAGGGAATGCTGGAGATTTGTAGTGTAACATCACCAGGGTAAGTCGCTAAAGGAGAACGTAAGATCTGCATTTCAACGGTTATTACTTCATATTAAGGTGATATGAAACTGCCTCTTTAAGGGTAAACTACATCTCCCAAGAATCCCTTGTTGGACAAAGACACTTTGTTTAAATTTAATACATAAAATAAAATTATGCCACACACACATATCAGTCTATTGCTATTTCACTATGCTGCCCCTCTTCGGCCCTTTTTTCACACGGCCGCAATCACAAAGATCTCAATTGTAATTGTACGATCACCTATACTTTTGAATATACTTTTAGTTTACGTTTCCGATACCCCAGGTCTTTAAAATTTGCCCCTTGTAACTTGTAGTATTTTTGAATTGTATAAAGAGGAATATCACACTGTGGACTCAGGTCCAGGCTGTCCTCTAATGAGGCAATGTGAGCAAATCTCAGTGGGCGGTGCCCCTGCTAATACCAGAAGGCGGCATACAGGCGCAAATATAGCACCTAGTCAGTATATGGGGCAGCATCAAAAATTTGTCTCAGTAGCAAAAACCCTAGAGACCACCCCTGCTCAGGTCTGTTACTTAATTTGGCCTTGAACAAGAGACTTTTTCTTCTTCATTTTAATTCTTCTTATTGGACTGTATCTCCTTCCACAAGATTTCCAGTCTGAGCACAAAATGTGTACAGAGTATACGGGACACATAGGAGAAGTGTACCATTACCTAGATAAGGAATGCGTGGAAGCGTTACCACTTTATCCACACATTGGCTGGACATTCCCCCCATTGACTGTATGGGTCTAATAGCAAACCTTTCCGAGTTTCAGGGTCATTGGGTCTGAGGCTATTCTAACCCTACACAGATACAGGTACACCCACCTACTGATATCCACGATTACACTGTATACACTGATAAAAACTGATATACAAGACTGACATATATCACTGATATGGGACACTGATATACACTGATATAACACTGATATACACTGATTAACGGATATACGACACCTGAATACACTGATATAACGATATACACGGAATAACTGATACACTGTATACCTGATATAAACTATATACACTGAATCACTGATATAACTAGATATACACTGAATTAACTGAATCCACTGATATAACTGATATAACTGATATACACTGATATAACTGATATAACTGATATACACTGATATAAACTGATATAACTGATATAACTGATATACACTGATATACACTGATTATCACTGAAAACAATATAGATTATAACTGTATACACTGAAAACACTGATAACCTGATAAACACTGATATAAACTGATATAGAACTGATAACACTGAATATACACTGATAGATATACTGATTACATAACGATATACTGATATACACTGATATACACTGATATACATTGATATACACTGTATAAACTGATATATCACTGATATAACCAATCCTGAGATACCTGTTTAACTACACTGCATTAAACTGATATACAGATATAACTGATATAACTGAAGACAACTATATAACCTATATACACTGATAACCTGATTATTAACACTGATATACACTGATATAACTGACTATACACTGGATATACCGACTGATATACACTGTATATAACTGATTACACCGTGATATAACTGATATAGCACTTGAAACTGCTATCAACCTATCCGATAACACTGATATAACTATATACACTGATAAACACTGATATAACTGATACATATTGTACTTGATATACTGATTACATGTATATAACACGTAACTATATATATCATATATACACTGATATACACTGATATAACCTGATATACACTGATATACCTATATGAACTGATATAATCTTGATATCACTGATCTACACTGATTACAGGGCATATACTTATACGATACACTGATAAACCTGATTACTGATATACCCGATATCAACTGATATACACTGATAAATACACTGATATAACGAAATACATGATATACACTGATATACACTGATCTAACTTATATACACTGGATTACCCTGATATATACCACGATATCATGATATAAGACACTGTATACCTGATATCACTTGATATACACTGACTTCTATGAAACTTAACGATAACTGATATACACTGATATAACTGATACTGAAACACTGATATACACTGAATATGCTAAACTGATCTACACTGAATACCTTATATCACTGTATAATGATATCACGTGATATAAACCTGATACACTGATATACACTTGAAATTAGTAACTGGATATACCACTGATATAACTGATCTACACTGATATCACTGAATAATACACTGATATAAACTGATAAACACTGATAACAACACTGACTATACCACTGATACAAAACACTGATATAGACTGATATACACTGATATACACTTATATACACTGATTCACTGATATAACCTGTTTAACTGATATACCACTGATTTACTGATATATGAACTGATATACACTGATATAATCGGATGATATACACGTATAACTGATAACAAACATGATATACACTACGGATATACACTGATATACACTAATATAACTTAATATACACTGATATACCTGATATACACCTGATATCCGATTACTGATATCCTGATATCTCACTGATGTAACGGATATAACTGTATTACACTGATATAACTGTACTACACTGCATATACACTGATATCACTGATTAACGATACTAAACTGTATATTACGATCTACTGATATACATGAATCACTGATATACTGTATCATATACACTGATTATAACTGATATCACTGGGATAGACCACTGATATCCCTGATCGAAACTGATATAAACCTGACTATCCCTGATTACACTGATTAAACGATACAACTGATATAACTGTCATACTGACAACACTGGATATACATATCCTGATCTATATAACATGATAGACACATTCGATATACACTGATATAACTGATATAACCTGATTACCTAATCTTATTATACCTGATATCACACTGATATACTGTATAAACTGAGAACACTGATTAACAACTGATAGACACTTGATATAGGCAAAACTGATATACATGATCACATTACCTTACCTATATACCACTTATATAACACCTGATATAACATGGAAAATATATAACAAAAAACAAACTAAATGATAATAGATATACGATATACACTGATATCAGAAACCTGATATACCCTGATATACACTATATACAATGAGAATCCTGGGATATACACGATATAACTGATATAACTGGATTGATATACACCTATAACGCATCCACTGATATATCACGTATAACTGATTACACTGATACTCACACTGATATACACTGATATAAACCTGATATAACTGATATACACAGATACACCTGATATACACTGATCTAGACTGATAGTACAACTGATATAACACTGAAAACTGATCACCTGATATACAGAAACACTGATAATACATGATACTACAACTGATATAACTGATATAAACTTGATATACGCACTATATAACTGATATACACTGAATAGCAACCACTGATACGGATAAAACTATTACAGCTGCAATCCTGAAATTTGAACCCAACGATAAACTCATATACACTGACTATAACATGTATACAGTTGAACTGATATCACGATATATCACTGATTATATACCTGTATACACCTATAGCTACTGATCATACACTGATATAACTACACTATTCATGATATACGAAGGGACTGATATACTATTACTGAATGATAGCCTGATCTTATATCCACTGATATACATATCCCGATATACTGATTACCGATATACACTGATATACACTGATATAACTGATATACCGATGACCTGATATACACTGTTAAACTGATATACACTGGACTATACACTGCATACTGATAAACTTGATATCACTATAACACTATATAAGCTCATATAATCTGAAATTAACTGATATACACTGATATAACTTCATATACCCTGATATACACTATAATAACCCTGATATACCTTCACTGATACCCTAATCACTGATATAACTGATTATACCCACTGGATCTATAAACTGGATTACACTGAGTATAACTGATATACCTGAGTATACACTGATCATCACTGATTACACTGATATACGAACCGTTACGATATACACTGTACCTATATACCTGTGCACTATACACTGATATACAGACCGATATACACTGATATACCTAACACTGATATACACTGATATAAGATCCCGATATACACTGATATGCATTAACTGAGATACTACACCGGATTAATCTATCAACACGATATAAACTGATATAAAACTGATATCACGCTATGAATACACTGATATAACTAGATATACCCATAAACTGATATACACCTGATTATAACTGATATACACTGATATACACTGATATACACTGATATCCTAAACCTGATATCACAATACATGAACTATTCCCTATATACAACTATTAGATAACCTGATATCACTGATAATACACGGATTAACTGAATATAACTGATATACAAAACTGATATACCACTGATATACACTGATAGAACTGATATACACTGTATATATTTAAGTAATGTATACACTTATTACTAATACTATAAACTGATATGACAACTGATACGATCTACTGATATAACAAACCTGATTACACTGATCTGATTACACTGATATACACTGATAATACGACTGATATACACTATTAACACTTATACACGTGCACTGATAACACTGATATACACTGCACTAATGATCTCAAAACCCGAATACCTACAACTGATATAACTTACGATATAACTGATTACATGATATAACACCGTTACACGATATACATACTGAAGTATACTGATATCACTGATATCACGATCTTGATATACAACACGATAATACCTGATTACACTGATATAACTGATATCATATCACATGATATAAACACTGAATACACTGATGACACTGATAAGAACCTGAAACCCTATACACCTGATTACTATAACGTAAAACTGATAGACTATTTGATACACGGAAAACTGATATAACACTGATATACACTGATATACACCTGATACACTGTAATAACTGATATATCTGATATACACGTGATATCACCTGAAAACTACTATACGCTGATGATACTGCTATACTGATCACTGAATACATACACTGAATAACTGAAGAAACTGATATACACCGATAACCTGATATACACTGATATACATGATATAATAGCTGATATACACTGATTATGATAACACTGATATAACTGATAGTCACTGATATACACTGATAATGATATACACTGATATGACCAACCTGATTACAACCTGATACCTGATAACACTGATATACACTGATATCTGAATCCTGATCATAACTGATATACACTGTACCCATGATACTATAACTGATATACACTACACTGATATACACTGAACGATTGCTGATAAAACTGATTACACTGAGATCACTTGCACTGATTAACTGATACATAACTGATACAAATACTACTGAATACCATATACCTGATATACCTGATATACACTGATAATACACCAACTGATATACACTGATAATACACTATATTAACTCATATACAGCTGACTATCCACTGAGTTACACTGATATACTATGATCACTGATATAACTGATATAACTGATATACACTGATATAACTGATATACACTGATATACACTGATATACACTGATTACACTGATATGAATCACACTTATTATACCTGATACACACTGATATAAACGTGATATAAAACCTGTATACACTGATATCCAACCGATATAACTGATTAACATACCTGATCACTGATTAACTGATTAAGATAAAATATGAATATGACCTGATATACACTGATATAACCTATATACACTTATCTACACTGATATACACTGTAGAACTGATTACAACACTAGATATACAACATGATATAACTGAATATACACTGATATACACTGATATAACATACTGATATAAACTGATATAACATGATATCACCTGATATCACTGATATAACCTGATCTACTATCCCTTGATATCAACTGATATAACTGATTACACTGATAAGACTGATAACGATACAACTGTTACAACGGATTCGTATACCTGATTACACGCTTATACACTGATATAACTGATCTACGAATACACCATATATGAGTATACCTATATCACGATATACTGATATACCACTGAATATAGACTGATATACTCTATGAATATACACTATATAACTGATATCCTCTTAGATATACACGAATACACTGATAGAACTGATTACACGTGATATACAACTGATATACTGATATACACTGATATACACTTATATAACTGATAATACCTGATATACACTGATATATGATATACTATCACTGATAATACACTGATATAGACTGATTAAAACTGACTGATATATGATACTGTTATAACTGAGATACATACTGATATATACATCATATAACATGCACTGATAATTACACTGATTATACATCTGATCATAATACACTGAATAAAATTATTAACACTGATCTATAACTGATATATCGATACATGATAACTGAATACACTGCTATACACTGATATAACTGACTATCCTTATATACGAATACACATTCCTGATATAACACTGATTACATATAAACACTGATATACACTGATAAACTGATATCAACTGAATCAACTGATATACACGATATCGATATAACTGATCATACACTGTCCCTAGTAACGTGTATACACTGTATAACTAACACTGTATCACTGTACACTGATATACACTGATATAACTGATATACCAACTGATAACACTGTATAATCATCACTGATACACTATACTGATGATAACTGATATAAACACCTATATACAGCTATATACCGATATACACTGAATATATATAATCTGATATACACGGATATACCGAATACATGACTTGATAACTGATATAACTGATATCACTGATATACACTGACTTAACCACTGTGATATACACTGATAACAATAAACTGATCTACACTGATATACACTGATATACACTTATATAACGCTGACCTGATAGCCTCGATATAACTACATGACACTGAATACCTGAGATTACACTGATTACACTGAATAACTGATATACACTGATATACACTGATATACACTGATAGAACTGAATACACTGATAGAAGATCTACTTGATATAACACTGATATAACGATATACACTGATATACACTGATTAACATCTGAATACACACGATATACAACCGTGATTAACTTGATATACTAACTGATATACCTGATATACACCGATAGTAACTCTATTAACTGATATACACTGAAATTAAACCTGAATCACATACTACTGATATAACTATATAACTGAATACACTGATATAACACTGATATAACTGATTACACATGATATACATGATGATCACTATCCCTTTAACTGTATATGAACTGATATACACATAAACGATACTATACGATATCTGATATAACTGAATACTGAGAACACTGATATACATACACATGGATATACTGATATAAACTATACCGTCCGATAACACTGATATAACTGATATCACCTGATATACACTGCAATATACTGATATAACTGATATACGGATTACTGATATACCTGATACACTGATATACGGATATCACATAGATATACACGATAATAACTGATATCACTGATATACCTGATATACACTGAGACAAACTGATCATACCTATATACTTATATACACTGATATACACTGATATACTGATATACACTGATAAAACATGATCCTTAAATTATATACACTGATATACTGAACATATACCTGTTATTGTTCACTGATATACACTGATATAACTGATAAGAACTATATACCTGATATAACGATACACTGATATACACTTATATACACTGATAGTACTCCAATGAATACCTGAATATCACTGATATACACTGATAAAACTGATATAGAGTGTGATATAACTGCTATACACTGATATCACTGATAAACTGATTACTGATGATATAACACTATAAACCTGATATAACTATCCCTGGATATAACTGATATACACTGATATATGATATACACTGATTAAAATATACACTGATATACACTGATATACTAACTATGATATACCTGATATACTGATATCACTGATATAACTGATAACCTGAAACTGATAATCAACTGATATACACTTATACTGATATCCACGTATAATTGATCACTGATATACTACCTGAGATACACTGAATACACGATATACCTGATATAACTGATTACACGATATACAACTGTTGCAATATATCCACTGATATACCTGATACTGATAACATGATATACACTGATATCTATAACCTGATATACACCTGATATAACGATTCATGATATAACTGATATACACTGATATACACTTGATTTAACGACTATAACTGAGATACACTGAAGTAACTGATATACATCTGATATACTCTGATATAACTGAATTACTCTTGATATACCTGTAACATGATATACACACTGCTATATCACTGATCATTACACTGATTAACTGATATAACTGATATACACTGATAATTGATAGCACTGTCATACTGATTACACTGATATACATTCTAGCATGATACACTGAATAACGATATACACTGATATTACACGGATATATCATATGATATATCACTGATATAATGATTTACTGATATAACTGATATCACTGATATACATACCTGAATACACTGTATATATTACACTGAATATACACGCATATCAGAGCTAACTGATATACACTGAATCACTACTATCTGTATACCTAATACACACTGATTATGATACCTGATATAACTGAATATTATGACTACTGAAACCTGAATAACTGATAACTATACAACTGATATAGTGATATCAGATTACGATATAACGATATACACTGATCTACTAATAACTGATTATACACTGATATACTACGTATACAACTGCATATACTGAAGAACACTGATATAAACTACACAACTGTAATCTATATACACTGATTACTATCTAACTGTATACACACTGATACTACACTGACCTAGATACACTGATATAACTGTTATACACGTAACGATGACACTGATAAATAAATATCTATATAATACACTGATATAGCACTGTATATAGATCACTGATAATACCGGATATCACTGATATACCTGATAGATACACTGATATACACTGATAACACTGATATACACTGATAACTGATACATGATATACACTGATAACCTGATATACACTGATATAACTGAATAATACAACTGATATACACTGATATAACATGATACACTATTACACTGATATAACTGATATACACTGATTACACTGATAACTTAAACACTATATACACTGATATACACTGATATAAACTGATACTATATACTGATAACACGTAGACACTGATATACACGCTATACCACTGATACTGCAACACTGACGTACTGATATACACTGATATATTGAACACTGATATACCTGATATACACTGATAACACGGATATACACTGATATGACCGGATATACACGCGATATACCCGGATAAAACGATATACACTGAATAACTGTATAACTAATAACCTGCATCCTGATATAACTAATTACATGAGAGATGATAACTGTGATATACACTGATATACACTGATATACACTATATACACTGATATAAAAAGCAATTGATATAACTGATATCACTGATATACACTGATATACACTGATTACACTGATATTACACTGAATAACATGATATAACGATAACACTGATATAAACTGATATACATGATTATTATTGATATACAACTGATATAACTGATATAACTGATATACACTGATATACACTGATATACTCTGTGAACTATAACTTATAATACACTGATCAAGTACAACTGATAGTCATGATATAGAATAACTGATATCAACGGAGTATACCACATAAAGATTTAACGATAAAAACGGATATACACTGATATACAACTGATAGTACCCCTGATATACACTGATATAACTTATATACACTGGAATATAACGGATTATCCCTGATATACAAAATCCCTGATTTACATGATATAACTGATCTACACTGATATAACTGATTACACTGATATACAACTGATCATAACTGATATACACTGGATATAAAAACTGGATATACACTGATATACACTGATTTAACTGATATAACTGATATACTGACTACACTGATATAATTGAATATACACTGCCATACACGTTACCTGAATTAACTGATATATACACTGAGATACACTGATATACTCTGGAATATACAACTGATAACACTGATATAAACACTGATATAACTGAATATACAACTGATATACCGTGATTTAACTGATATTAACTGTATACACTGAATAATCTGATATTCAACTGCTTTACATGAGTATAACTGATATCACTGATAATAAGACACTGATATACACTCATAGAACGATATAACCGATATACACTGATATAACACTGATAAACACGTAATTATACAATCACTGATATAACTGATATACACTGATTTTATACACTGATATAACTGAATATAACAACTGATATCCACTGATAATAACTAGATATAAGCCACGGGGTGGACATTACCCTGATATAGGACTGATATACACTGATATAACTGATTAAAACTGACTAGTACAGGACACTGCTGGGATACAGGGATATACTGATGAATATGCACTGAGTCTAGGACTGAGTATACACTGGATATAATTTGATATACACGGATATAACACACTGATATACACATTATATAACTCTACACACGGATATGACACTGATATACACTTATATAAGAAAACGGATATACACTTCAATAATAGCAACTGTGATATAATCTGATGATACCCTGAATAATACACTGATATATCACTGGATAAACTGATTAACACGGATATACCTGATTACTGATTATACCACTGTAACGCTTGATATACACTGATAAACTGATATACTACTGATTACACTGATATCACTGATATACAAACTGATATAACTGATATACAACTGATATACACTGATATAACTGATATACCTGATATACACTGAATATAACTGATGCTACCTGATACTATCAAGCTGACTATAAACTGATATAACACGCTGCTTATACACTGATGATAAAAACTGATATAAACTGATATTAACTTATATAAAACTGATTATACACGCTGGGATATCACTGATAGAACTGATGATAACACGTGATATAGAGGATACTGATATAAACACTGATATAACTGATATACAGGAGGACTATGATATACGTTGAATATACACTGAATATAAAACTCGTGATAACACTGTGCTATACACTGGGTATACACTGATATACACGATCATACACTGAGAATAACGGATATCAACTGATATACACTGATATAATGATATACACTGATATACACTGATTACAAAATTACAGCTGATATAAAAAAGAAACGTGATATGACACTGATTACACTGATAAGATATACAAGGACGTGGGATATCAGAGGGCATGATAACACGATAATAACTGATATACACTGTGATATACACTTATATACACGGAGGATATAGAGCACTGATATACACTGATATACACTGATATACAACTGATATACGCGGATAGTACAAAAAAACGGATATAACGAGGATATACCTGATATACACCGATATAGACAAAAATGACTGATATAACTGATATAACTGATATTACACTGATTATACCGCTGATATAACTTGAATAATACGAAAACTTGAGTATACACTGAATAATAACTGATATTACAACTTATATACGAAAACACTGATATCCACTTGAATACACTGATATAAACCTGATGTACACTGGATATAACGGAGGATATACAAACTGATATACACTGATCCTATAACTGATATATAAGCACTGATATACACTGATATACACATGATGTAAGGACTGATATACACTGATATACACTGATATACTGAGTATACACTGATATACACTGATAGTGAAAACGTGATATAGCACTGAGATGAGTGACAACTGAGAGATACAATGATATACAACTGATTATACGGAATATACACTGATATACAAAGGGAGCTGATATAAGTAAAAACTGAAGAGTAACTTAGGCTGATCTACAAAAGAACGATCTGAAACCTGCAGATATAAGACCATGATGCGAAATACACTGATATCCACTGATAGACCCTGATATACACTGATTATACTGATATACTGATATAACACTGATGATACAGAAAAACTGATATACACGAAACTGATCTACAACGGAGATATACCACTAGATATAACACTGATATCCCTGATATAGGGTCACTGATTAAGACTGATATACACTGATAATACCCTGCTATAGGACTGATAAATACACTGATAATACGAACTCCTTGTTGGAAAATATAGCACTGCTATGAACACAACTGATGATACAAGACATGATAATATACTGATATAACATGATATACTCTGATATACACTGAATCATAACATCTTAGAATAATAAACGGATAATACACGATATACAACTGACTCATACATCGTATATACACTGATATACACTGATATATAACTGATATAACTGATATAGGACCTGATATCACTGATATACACTGGATATACTGATATACACTGTATACGCGGATATACACTGATAATAGACCCTGAATATGTACTGACTGAATGACTACACATATCCACACTGATATACACATGGATATACCTGATATAACTGTATACACTGTATTCGACACTGATATACACTGATATACTGATATACAAAACACTGAACAGAATACTGAAGATAACTTAAATAATAACTGATATACCTTGATTATACACTGAAAGAATATTCACTGATATACACTGTATACACTGTAACGACTGATATAACTTATAGACTGATAGGACAACTGATAATCCCTGATATAACACTGATATACCTATATAACTGACATTACCCTATGAGATACACTAGTAGTATACACTGAGTATACACTGATATACACTGATATACACGATATCACTGATATAACTCATATAACTGATATAACTGAGGGGTATACACTGATATAACTATATACACTGATATTCGACTGATATAACACTGATATACACTGATATACAACTGATATCACTTGATATAACTGATATAACCCTGATAATAACTGAGATACACTTATATACACATGATATAAACAACTGCTATAACTGAATGGGATAAACTGACATTATACAACATAGAATATACATCTATATAAACTGATATGACACTATATACCCTGATATACACTTGATTACACTGTAATAACACTGACTATACACTGATATAAAACTATATACACTGATAAATACGCCTTGAATGGATACACTGATATACACTGAGTATACTGATATAACTCTGATAGACACTGAATATACCGGAATATATACTGATATACACTGAATACACTGATATATCACTGAATTATACACGATAAGAGGGGCACTGATATACACTGATATACACTGAGATACACTGATGGGGAACGTATATACACTGATATACATCCTGATATACCACGGATTAAGGGAAACTGATTAATCCTGATATACACTAATAACCTGATATAACTAACGATATACACTGCTATCCAACACTGAATCACTGATATACAGCTGCTATACACTGAGAGGACTGATATACACTGATATACACTGATAGACACGGATATTACCCTGAGTTGGTGACTGCATGGATTGACGCGGTAGCAACATATAATATAAACCTGGATATACACGAAGTGCAATAGACTGATAAATAGCACGATATACCGGATCTATGATCTCTAATCCGAGTCTGATATAACTGATATACATGATATACCTGAATATGAAGCACTGATATACCCTGAGATAACTGATATACACTGATATACACTGATATAACTGATATAACACTGATACCTGATATAAACTGATATCCACTGATATACACGATATACACTATTACACTGATATAACTGGTATTACACTGATAATAACTGTATGATACACTGATATAACACTGATAAACTGATATATCAAAACACTGATATAACTGATATACACTTATATACACTGAATAACTGATATACCCTGATATACAATGCATATAACTGATATAGCCCTTATATAGCACATGATATAACTGATATACACTGATATAACTGTATGAACAACTGATAATACCTGATATAAACTGACTACGACTGATATACACTAATGAATAACTGTATACAACTAGATATACACTGAAATAACTGATATACAACTGATATACACTGATCATAACAATGATATAACATGATATACACTTATATAACTGATATACACTGATATACACTGAAATAACGGATATAAACTGATAGTAAACTGATTGATACACTGATATAACTGATTACACTGATATAGCACTGATATAATTGATTACAACTGATTAACACTGATATAAAAACTGATATAAAACTGATATACACTGAATATACACTGATATACGACTGATATACACTTGATATAACTGATTATCATGATATACACTGATAATAGCAAACTTACTATACATCTTGATATACACTGATAGTAATTGATCCTACACTGATATACACTGATATAACTGATTGTACACTTATATACACTGATATAACTGATTATAACTGATATACACTTCTACCACACTGATAGAACTGATATACAGTGATTAGTAACTGATATAAAACATGAATATACACTTGATATACACTAATATAATAACAATATAAAAATATAGAAATAAAAATATAATATAAAATATAATAATATAAAAAAAAATTAATTCTTACTTCTTCCCCTCCTTCTCTCCTTTCCCTCTCTCTCCCCCACCGACCACCCTACCTCTCCCCCTCACCCCCCTCTCTCCTCCACTTCCCCTTGCCTCTCCCTCCCCCTCCCCCCCCTCCCCTCCGTTCATATCCTCCCTCGCCCCC